>JAVSBS010019984.1:0-28676 GCA_033124195.1 Coracias cyanogaster
GAGACATGGACCTGCTGGAGCGGGGCCAGAGGAGGCCCCAGCAATGATGGGAGGGCTGGAAGCCCTCTGCTGGGAGGACAAGTTGAGAGACCTGGGGTTGCTCAGCCTGGAGAAGAGAAGGCTCCAAGGAGACCTTCTTGTGCCTTTTCAGTCCTTAAAGGGGGCATTATAAGAAAGATGAGGACAATCTTTTAGCAGGGCCTGTTGCAACAGGACAAGGGTGATGGTTTTAAACTCAAAGATCACCTGCCTTTTGGTGCCTGTGGACTCAGAGGAGGCCTGCCTTTGAAAGCCAGACACAACCCAGCAAACTATTTCCTCAGCAGCCTTCTCTTGGAAAGAGGCACTCCAGAGAGCAGTGCAATCAGCACAAGGCATGGCTTTTAAGTAAGATCAACACCTCTGCCTCCAAGAAAAACAAAAGCCTCTCCTCACTTTAGCAGTAGGGCTGGCATCTTCTGTTTGACCAGTATCTCCTCCCTTGGGATTTCTCAGAATAGCTGAATTGCCTACAAGAGCTGGAGGCAGCTCCTGCGTAGACCAGAGCCACTGCTGGATCAGAAACAGCAGCTAACGCTCTCCCTGAGCCCCTAAGAAGATGACGTGGCTCTGTCAGCAGCCAAACCCCTCTGCTTGCCCTTTACCTCGGCTCGGATCTGGCGCATCGAGTCACGGTCTCTCAGGGTAGCAGTGTGAGGCGTCCGGTTAACGGTGTCAAAGTCGATTGTGATCCCGAAGGCCACGCCAATCTCGTCAGTCCTGGCATAACGTCGGCCAATGGATCCAGAGGAATCGTCCACCTTGTGAGAGATGCCGTTCCTGGTGAGTGCTTCAGCTGCAAGAAGCAGAGAAGGGGAGATCATTATGGTTGGACTGGATGATCTTGGGGGTCTTTTCCAACCTAGATGATTCTGTGATTTGCTACCAGGACTTGTTTCATACTCAGCAGGCAACGTGATCCTAACAGAGGCCTCCCACATCCTTGGGGCACTACCTGAAGGGAGGCACCACGCGTCCTGGTTTCAAGCAGCATCACAGACTCATTTTTGTTTTGACAGAAGATCCAATATTCCAGTCCCAGCCAAGACTACAAGCTCAAAACCCACCCCCCCGGTGTGTACCACCCCACAGCTCTCCATACTGCATCACTTGACTGTCACCCTAAGACAAAAGTCACCAAATCCTTCAACATGTCCTTACATTCCCACAACTCTGCTTTAACTCAAAACCACACCAGCCTTACAGGTGTGCAGGAGCATGTCCAGCACAGGGAGGCACAGTCCTAAGCAGAACCGATGCCAACAGCAAGAGGTGCTGTCTGACATGCAGCCTGTGTTCCTATCCTTCATGCATTCACTTTCAGATGGAACCAGTGGGCACTCTGACAGAGTGCGTGGAGGCTCAGCAGCTCTGGGACCAATTCAATAAATTAGCTGGCCAACAAGAGTGAAGAAAAGAACTTTATTTAAAAAAAAATAAAATAAATAATAACCCAAACCCCATTGCTCCTAACAGCTTCTCCCAAGCAGTGGGAAAGATTTCTTTTTGACACAGATGGAAAAAAAGAAATGTCTCTTACACTGCAGAGCAACACAGGGAAGGGCAGGGAGCTGGGTTTTTTTGAGGCTAGACTGAAGAGTTTGATAGATACCCAAAGCTGCCTGATACCACCCAACTCAGCTTCTTATTTTGATGGCTTTCCCTTTGCACATGTGAGAGCCACACAATCCCAGCGCCGTTTTCTCCCCGTAGCATAGAGGAAGGAAACTCCCAGCACACATCCCCACCACAGTGCTTAATACACTTACATAATTCCTTGACAAAAGGCATGAATTCCTGATTCTGGCTTAGAGGAAGAACAGAGCACTTGAACGGTGCTACAACAGCTGGGAAGCTGAAGAACTAAGACAAATAAAAAAGAAAAAGCACAAATAAATACAAGTTAAAGGTTAGACCAGGTTCTTAGGAGGTGAGAATAAGCTCTGCCTGAGGTTGGAGGCAGGGTGACTGTTCCAGGGGAACAGTCACTGGCCTTCTGTAAGACATTAGCATTCAGGGCTCCAGTAGCAACACCTCACACCACCGAAGCAAGATTGATTTTCTCCAGCTGTCCTCCACTCCCCTCCCGACAGCCAAATGTTACCTCCTGCCAGAAGAGGTCCACCAGAGCCCTTGCTATAGTGAACCTCATCTCACCTACAGAAAAATCAAGGGTAGAGGGCACTTTCTAGGAGAAGGGAAGAGTTCTCACAATGATCTCACTCCCTGTTTGATTCCCACGGAGACTCTGCACACACACAGAGTACAGACACCCTCTACAGACACCCTCAGAAAACAAAAATGTGCCAAAAGAGGGGGTGAAAAAAAATAAATATGTCTTTCCTTGGCAATCAGCAAGGCCTGCAAGGGTACAGAAGCAATGCAACCGAAATATAGCACAATACAGAGCAGCCCAGGCTATATAGAAAGTAAATGGGTACTAGAAGGAAGAGTCTAATATTTTAGTCTTCATGAGCGGTTTATGATTGAAAGTCAACCATGTCCTAATTCTGAGCTCCTGAGCCCTTTTCCCCACCACCCCATAACTGTATCGCATCCTGTGGCAACCAGAAACGCTATGGAGCCACTGTTATTTTTCTTTTCTCTAAACACAGCCTAGCAGCCAGAAACAACAAACAGGAGCCAGCATCAAGTTCACAGCCAGCATCCCACGGGCCACCAGCAACAGCGCAGAACGTCACAGTCCGGGCACCGGCTGCAACAGGCTGGTGCTCTGTGTTACACACGCTGCCCTCTGGCCCCTGCTACAGCAAAGTTTTAGGCCAAGATTTTAGGGATACTCAGAGAAAGCGAAATTTCATGGGGGACTCAGGGAACAGTTAGTCTATTGTCCTTCTTGCTGCACAGAATTATAATTCCAGGAAAAAGCAGCAAAGAGAGAGGAAATAAACCACTGAAGAGACGCCTTTCTCCAAGTGATGGGTCGTTGCCAAGTGTGAATGCAGGAGGAGGAATTTCCCCCCCCTTGCTGGTAATAGAGCAAGAGCTTCATGCACGCACAGCCCCAGAACGCTCTCAGTGCACACGTGTACGTGACACGTACGCTGGCAAAACCAGCGAGTCCACAGCCCACCTGGGCGTTCCCATCTCTGCTGTGTATTGTGCAGCCTTATTTTAGTCCCTCCCCTGGACGTTAGGACAAGGCAAATGCTTGCAGACGGTTTAAGCTGAGGCCCAGCCCCAGGAATGCTCACCGTTCTCTGCTCGTCTCCTTCCCGGATGTGGAACGTGTGCTCAAACACCGTGTACATGATCCTCCCAATACCAAACGAGGGCTCAATTACATTTGGGATGATTTCTTCCACTGGGACACAAAAGAACCCACGTCATCATTAAAAAAAAAAAGAATTCACACACAAAGAAGATGTTTACTGAAGCTGCCTTTCTGCTCTGAAGTTCTGATTACACGTAGTTGAACACATGGAAATAAAAAGTTAAACATTCCTGCTCTAAACACAAATACCTGAAGTAGCGATTTGGACTCTGTCCAAGTACAGAGTGTATTGAGGCTGTAAATAAGTCATGGCCCCTTCCCTGGCCCTGAGAGCAAATAGCACAGCACAACCTGCATCCATGCAAATACACCCTCTTCCACTCCACAACAGCAAAGCCTCATCCAAGCTGCTCACTGGGAACAGTCCTCGCTCCACACCGAGCCACACACTACATCCAGGCATTGCCTGGGAGAACGCTGTCTGGCGTAGACCAAAACTGCGTGAGGGAACACACTAGCAGCTAAACGGCCCGGACGATGGCAGGGTAATGCTCAATCCCTGGCCACCTTCAGTTTAATGTACAGACTCAGCACCCAGCAGTCTCATGGAGCTTCAGACCCAACTCCAGCTCCAACAAAGACTCCCTCTGTATTCTTGAGCCCTTCAGCTGCCTGCTTCAGTGCTGCTCCCCTCCCCATTCTCCATCCCCCTGCAACGTATCACGAGACTGGGAAAGGACGAGGATCAACTAGTTCAGTATTTGCAAACTACATCATTATATACCCATCATTCTCTCCAGTCCTTGCCACACATCTGCCCAAGAGGCTTTCTGCTTCTCCCCTCCTGTGTTTGGAAGGAGCTCAGCGGCCAGCTGCCCTGCTCGGACAGTGCAGCTTTTTAGGAAAAGCCCAGACAACAACTGGAGAAGAAACAACAATTACAGGCATCAGCTGCTTTTGAAAAATCAAGGGTGGCACCCAGTTCTCCAGCCCTGCACCATGACTTGTCGCCTGCTCTGTGTGCTTAGAGAGCCAATCCTCCTCAGTTCAGCACCTAACCTGGGGTGGGACTCCACCGTCCGAAAGGATGGTCTTGTTTTATTTATGTGTTGACCAACCAGCTTTCAAGACAAGATGGGGGAAACCATAAGCTTTGCTTCCTGCTTGCAGACAGCAGCTGAACTGCCAAATGTATAAATTTAAAGGAAAACCAGCAACTGGGGTGCTACTCGCTGGCCCCCAGCAACACTGCAGTCACTAACAGTTACAGCTCTGATTCAGTCCTTGAAGTTGTGACAAAGCAAAGCCTGGCACAGCAGAAGCATGTCCTGACTGACAAGACATCTCATAGGCTCCACAGCTGCAAGAACAAATACATTCTGCAAATGCTCTACTCCTTCCTAGGAGCATTTATGATGTTCCCAAACTAGGGCGGGATGATCCACAAGTTACAGCATGAACTGGGGAGAAATCTACCTCAGTCTCCAGACTTCCTAAATGACCTTGGGTGAAGCGCTTACAGAGCTGGCTGGAAAGACAAAGACTTCTTTGAGGAACTAAATCCATGCATTTTGGGAAGTTACCTTCCAGCCCCATTTCCCACATCAGGATAAAAGCTCTGTGGAGATGCCGTCACTGACTGAAGCTGATGTGACTATCAACTACCACAGGAACTGACTGGACTTGTCAGATTGAAGTGTCTGGTCAGGACAGCAGCCTGGTGAGCTGGCAGATGCTGGAAGACGTGACACCAAGCAGCAGAGTGACAACAGGAGCTCTGAGCACAGTGATCTGCCCACAGCCCCCCAAACAGACCGCCGCAACCCATCTGCTGCACTGCAACGGACTTGGAGATGAAAGCTTCTAAAGCTGGTGCTCCTTCCCCAGCTACTCCATCACTACAGCAGCTGGTTCTTGGCACCATGTGGGACCTTACAAATCCCAGAATAAGCAACTGAAGCAGTAGGGATCTAATACACCACCCAAAGTCTGTTAAATGGTGAGCAGACCAGGGGAGAAGCAGGCAGCGGTCACTGAAATCCCACTGCTGTCTGAAAGCTTATATTAAGCTTTCAGCTTAAAGCGTCATATTTCAAGGATATAAGAACTGGCATTTTTCCCATGTCACTGTACAACACTAACAGGACAACCCAACTAATAAAGCTCACATTCAAAGTGTATCCTGATCTGCCTCTTATTTCGGATGATCAAACAACACAGATATGAACTCACCATGTAACGTTTTCTGAAATCTCTTCACAGTAACCATGTCCTTTGTTAATATAAAAGTTTTCCCTTCAGTTTCAACAGTGAATTCCCTGCAAAGGAAAAAGAAGTCACTCAAGAGCTGCAGCAATAAACAAACAGGTTATATTTCCTGAATTGCGTTGGTTGGTTGACTTCAAGAGCAGGACAACAGAAGCCAGGGCAAACCCCAGAGATCAAAGAAACATGCAGCATACCCATTAAAAGAAATTTATGTTAATGATAAAATTACTACCTCTACATTAAAAGCAGCCATTATCACCGTGAACTTAGTTGTGGTTAACAGCCTGGAGCAAACTCAATTAGGAAATGGAAGAATCTCAGGATGAAGGGTATACACCAAAAGAAAAAGGGGAAGCACACGAAAGAAGCACTCGCTGCAGACCGTACATTGTGTCGAGTGCCCGGACTTGAGACATGACTTGTGTCAGACGGCGCCATGCATTTTCACAGACACCAAAGGGGAGGGTACAGCACAGGTATTTTATTGATTATTTCTAAAGCTTTAGGTATTATGGTCCTTTAACCACTTTTCTTACTCCTTGCTAACTTGCAGCTAGCACACGCTGCTTGACGAGGAGAATTTAGGCTGTGCTGACCTACCCCTACAGGAAGCAAACTTCTGTTATTATTATTACGCATCCTAACAGGAAACTGCTGCTGTAAACTTAAAAGTTTCACATCATGGAATTATACAAACACGGTCCTATGAAAGGCAGGTCTAAAACAGAGGCAGTCAACATGTACTTGGCAAGCTTTCACAATCGGCATGATATAAAAACCAGCGTTTGAGAAAAGCCTGTGCTCATCACCTGCATTTGGACCTGATACCAAATGGGCTGATCCTACACCTTGAATCATTTCAAGCAGGAAATGAAGTTTATTTTTTATTAGTGCACCCTTAGGCCTCTCACCACACATCCAGCTGTCGGCCTCCTTCAGCCGAAGCTGACAAGTGTATAGACCTCTTAGATTTTCAGTTCCCACTTGTGTCAGGAAGACACAGACAGGCAGGAAGGTCGAGGAAAAAGCTGCCCCAAGAAGTTGAAGGTAGGTCCTAAAGCATATCACTAAACACCAGGGGATACTCACTCAAGTTGTGGTTCTCATTTAACTATTTTGTTCTGTCACTCATAAAATCATTTGATGCATTTAAAAACTAAGTTCAAAACTATCTGCCATCCCTTGTCAACTCTCAAACCAGAGTGGGGAAGCTGGTAAACATGTCCCATTTCACTGAGGTGTCTCTCTTATGGGATGATCCTACTGAAGCAGAACCTCATTCCCACACAAATAAATATTTGAATACCATGGTTAGACATTTATGTGCGTGTATCAAGAGATATGTTGATGGATGACCAGCCGTGACTGGACAAATGGGGCAGCACGAAAACATTTCAGATGAGCCACTCTCCCGAGGAAGCTGGTTTCAGATGGCTCAAATGAATCCAGCAGCACTTTGGGAGCTCCTGCCAGAGGTGTCAGAGCAGGGTACCACACACACACAGCCAGCTCACCCTTTCTCGTTAAGCAGCTGCTCCATCTCGGTGACGTAACACTCATCGCACATGGAAAGGTATTCCATCACCACCTTGGCATCCTTCTTATAAGCTTTGCCAATGGCTCCCTTATTTGCCTCAAACTGAACAATGTTGACTGTTCTGTACGAGGCAGTTAAGGAGTTAGAGATGATGGAAAGCAGGGCCTGGTTCTTTTGCTGCATCAAAGCTAACTGCTACACAACACAAGGAAATCTCCTCTGCTACTGGATTAAGGAGCTCCCTCCAAGGGAGGGAAGTTTCCTCTTCTGAGGAGATCTTGTAGTAGCCTTCCAGTACTTAAAGGGAGCCTACAGGAAAGATGGGGAGGGACCCTTTGTCAGAAAGTGTAGTGATAGGATGAGGGGTAAGGTTTCAAACAGAGGGGAGATTTAGAATCACAGAATAGTTTGGGTTGGAAGAGCCCTCAAAGATCATCTAGTTCCACCTGCCCTGCCATAGGCAGGGACATCTCCCACTAGACCAGGTTGCTCAAAGCCCCACCCAACCTGGCCTTGAACACATCCAATGATGGTACATCCACAACCTCCCTGGGCAAACTGTGCCAGTGTCTCGCCACCCTAACAGTGAAGTATTTATTCCTTACACCTAATCTACATCTCCCCTCTTCCTGTTTGAGCCCACTACCCCTCGCCCTATCACTACAAGCCCTTGTAGAAAGTCCCTCCCCAGCTTTCTTGTAGGCCCCAATTACATTAGATATAAGGAAGAAGTTGTTCATTTTGAGGGTGGTGGCACAGGTTGCCCAAATCAGCTGTGGACATCCCCTACCTGGAAGTGTTCAAGGCCAGGCTGCATGTGGCTTTGAGCAACTTGGTCTAGTGGGAGGTGTCCCTGCCCATGGCCAGGGGGTTGGAACTAGATGATCTTTAAGGTCCCTTCCAGCCCAAACTACCCTGTGATTCTAGGAAAGGAACAATCAAAAGTACTGAGGGTAGAAGGTCACAAATGTTGAAAGAATACAACTTTTTGAAAAGTACAGCTAGCTGCAGAACCATGGAATGATGTGGAGTAACCTGGCATGGTAAGCCCAGGTTAATATCTAACCTGTGCCTCACAGTCATCACGGAGCCTTGCAGTAAGCTAGAAAAAAAACAAGCACAGTAACAACTCCCCCTTGTCCACCTTAGTAAAGTCACCCACATGCTCAGATCTTTGCAGGTTACTTCCCAAAATCATGCTGGTCTGTAGGCTCTAGTTTTTCCTGTCAAATGTATAACATGTCATTCAAAATAGAGCTGCACACCTCTCTAAGACCTCCCACTGTCAAACCACTTTTCACTTCAAGAGGTTCTGGTTTATTCTGAAAGGATATTGGTTCTTTGAGAGGCTTCTCAGCTACAAGAGGAACTTTGGTGGCGCGGGCATGGCAGGAGAGGTCATAGCAGGAACGATCAGCACAGCCAACGATCTCAATCCAACCCTGAAAAAACAAAAGTGGAAGCTTTCAACAACTCACTTTTTTGTCCACTTGACCATCAAATATGTTTATTCACCCTTAAGCCCTCCCTGCTCCCATAACTGTTTTTTCTACATAATTAGCTCTGTTATAATAAGCAGCCCTCACTCACTCGTTGCTCCTTCATTTGAATGATTCCGTTTTGTTTCCAGAGGAAACGATCCGTTATCTCACCAGCGCCCGTGTTCAGGGCCAGGTTTTCCACATGGCTTGGCAGGACAAGCACTGTGCCAACAGCTTGGGGCTGGGGCCAGAGCACACCAGTCCTATGGCTCACATGCTGCAGGCACACAGACATCACGCCTGTGGGGCTTTATCACTCCCAAAGCGTGGAATAGCCAAAAGCCTGGCTTAGGAGCTAGTAAGACAGAGACCACGTGCAAGGGAGGCACATCTTCAACCACTACAGCCCGTATGGTGAGGAGGAATCTCAAAACGCCATTCAAGCGCATGGGATGGATGAAGCCTTCCGACACGTGCAGCAAATACAACCACCAGCTGGATTTTCTAAGAGGGAATCCCATAGGAGAAAGGGCTCATCAGCTGCTCCCCAGTCTGCAGTGTGAGGGGTTGGAGAGTGTCCAGAGAAGGGCAACAAAACTGGGGAAGGGTCTAGAGAACAAGTCCTGTGAGGAGCAGCTGAGGGACCTGGGGTTGTTCAGCCTGGAGAACAGCGGGCTCAGGGGAGAGGTTCTCCACAGCTCCCTGAAAGGAGGTTGTAGCCAGGTGGGAGGCATTCTCTTCTCCCAAGGAACAAGCAATAGGACAAGAGGAAAAGGCCTCAAGTAGCACCAGGGGAAGTTTAGGTTGGACACGAGGAACAATTTCTTCCCCGAAAGGGTTGTCAAGGCCTGGCCCAGGCTGCCCAGGGCAGTGGTGGAGTCCTCACCGTGACAGGGTTTCAAAGATAAGTGGATGTGGTGCTGAGGAACATGGTTTAGTGGTGACCTGGCAGTGCTGAGTTACCAGTTGGACTTGATGATCTTGAAGGTCTCTTCCAACCAGAACAATTCTGATTCTATGATACAGCAGGGTGTCAGGAAAGGTATGTGAACAGAAGAAACCTCTGTGCTGGGAAAACCATAGTGTTCCAGAACATCTTGGAGAATTTTTACACAAATTAAACCATTAGGGTGCTACATGTACTTCTCAGGAAACACAAAATACAGCTTTATGTAATAGCTTTATAGAACTGATTTGAAGCTACTCAGAGCAGTTAACTTCTTACTGAGTGCTGCAAGTTGATACAAAGATTTTTGGTCAGAGTTAAGTGACAAATCAAAGCACGAGTCACAAGGTGGTTTTGTCATGCCCTTGGGACTGCTGCCTTCCCCTCCAGGTTAGGCTGCTGGACACTGCTCTGTGAGTCTTGTCCTGCTCCATGATGGGACTTGCAAAGTTTATTCATCTTATTTACATGGTGTGGCCCACACATGTCCAGCCTATTTTGGGCTGGCTGGAAAGAGAAGCTATGAACATTATGAAGTCAGCTATTTATATCGAGAGGAAGCAATTCCTTTAATCGTTTCTCTAGGGCTTTTCTGATGAAGAGACAGATCACTTATCTGAGCTGCAGGCATTTTTTTCTAATCTTAAGTTTGGTAGAATTTTATTGGCTGCTATTCCTCTAATAGCTGTAATGAAATTTCACCAGTGATAAGTGCATTTCAACTCCTTAAAAAAGGAGAGAAAGAGAAACAACAAACCCCTCACCCAAAAAAAACCACTCTTGCAGATAAAAACCACCAAGCATACACAATCTCCTCACCTCTAGGTTGTAGGAGGTTCTCCCTGCCCTTAAGTAAGGCCATCTGAAGCCTTGACCCATTCTCTGTGTGGACACCTTTGGGCTGAGCACGCTGCCAGTTTGGCTATCAATCTGGTCAGGACCATGAATGTGGTCTACCCACCATAATGACACAGGTTAATCCCATAGACCTCAGTAAAGTCCCTTCTGGTCCTTTCTTGGAACGAGGCCACACAGTTCTCTAGGTGTTTTCAGAAATCTGCTCATACCCAAGACTCCTTGGGAAGACTAACCAGGCAGGAGAACAGCTGCTGCACTACATGGGGCAGGGGGGGAAATAATGAAATAACTTATTGGTTTCTGGTTGGTTGGTTATTTTTAAACTGATTCAACCCAAAGAGTAGATTCTGCTCCCTTGAAGAGTGGAATGACATCACAACACAGTCTGGCTACTATGCCTTCTAAGACATTTCTTTTTAAACTATCATAGAACCATTAAGGTTAGAAAAGTCCTCTAAGATCATCGAGTCCAGCTGTCAACCCAACACTACTCTGACCACTAAACCATGTCCTGAAGTGCCACATCTACACGTTTTTTGAACACCTCCAGGGATAGTGACTCCACCACTTCCCTAGGCAGCCTGTTCCAGTGCTTGACCACTCTTTCAGTAAAGAAATTGTTCCTAATATCCAATGTAAACCTTCCCTGGCACAACTTGGGCCCATTTCCTCTCATCCTATCACTGGTTATTTGGGAGAAGAGACCAACACCCACCTCACTGCAGCTGATACACTTGGCTGAGACTTCCTGAAGCGGCTGAAAGGCCTCCAAGAAAATCTAAAATGAGTCTAAGAGCCTTGCCCCTAACTATCTACTGCTGGTTTACCTAAAGGAAAAACAGGACATGTTTTTCAAAATCCAGCCAACAATGTCAGAGGAAAAACAAAGCATTCAACAAGGCTTGAGCTGAAAGGCTCTTAATGACTCAGTAGGAAGATAAAAAAAAATCCTTGGGAAATTTTCCTCCCGGCACCAGCTGTCCGAACTGGCAGGAGTGAACTCATTTCTTACAGTCTGCAAGTGGGAAAGGAAGATCAAGCATTCAAGCAGGAAAGAATCTGCCCTGGAATAAGATCTCCAGGAAAACAAATTCTTCCCCACTGTGTTACAGGGGTTACAGTCTTTGGAAAGCACCAGGACTTGGTTCCCTTGAATTCCAGATGAAATTCAAGCAGTGAAAAGTCCCCAGGCAACTTCAGGCTCCAGCAAAGGAGCCTGAAGCAAGAACAGTTCAAAAACTTTGTCCAAGCCCACTGCAGGGAGCTGACCTGTGCCCTTAGTCCAGAACTCAGAATATTTCCATCACAGAGTGTTCATAGCAACGTGGGGCTGGACAGAAACAGACTCACAGCCCTAGTTTTAAAAAACAAGAAATAAAACAGAGCCTCTTCCTGCACCATCAACAGATCCAACAAGGAGTGCCACTCGTCGTTTAATTTTGCCACTTACATAGGATGTTTTGGACTCTGCATCCCAGCAGTCACAGGCATAATGAGCCATCTCATTCTCCATATGCTGTCGGAAGCGCAGCTTCTCTGGGGATACACCAACCTTTGTAAGGAAGAGGTAGATTCTGCCAATGAAGTAACCGAGAACGGAGTTATTGATCACACCCTGGAAAGGGAAAAAGCAGGAAGGAAAAAAAAAAAAACAACAAACACATAGACATTAATTCCTAAGGAAGCAAAGTCATGATTTGTTGTACTTCTGCAGACACCCTGACATGTTACAGACAACATCTTGCAGCTGCCTGTGATCAAGTACTAAGTCTCCCCTGAAATGATTACATCTTTTCAAACTGACCAGCAGTATCTTCACATGAACAAAGAGTAAGTTATTATTACTCTAGGAGGTAAATTTACTCATTCATTTTTTGCATACGGGGACAATCAGGTCATGAAACCCCAACACGCAAGCCACATAGTGATGGGGGTCAGCAGCAGAGTATGAGATTCCAAGTCACCGCTGAGCTTTTGGTGGACATTAGCATTCCTTACTGTTCCTCTTCCATTAGCTGAGCATGAAGCTTAACCTCTAACCACTATCCCAGCACCCCATGCAGCCTCTCATTACGGATAACAAGGGGCAGGGTAGGATCTCAGCCACAGTGACTGACTGAGAGCAAACCTTAAATCTGGGAGCAAACCCCAGCTGGCACCATCACTTTATAATTTAGCCTCTGGAGCAACAGTCAAAAAAGCGAGCTCCGCGTGCTTGCAAGAAGAACGTTACCTGTTGGACAGCATCTCCCAGCCGCATTACATGGGCGGACTGCCCGCTGACCTGGGCCTTGGAAGAGTACAGGAGGATGTTGAGATCTGCCACGTTCTGAAACTTGGGGTGATTTTTCTCACTAGGATCCACAAAGTGCTCAATTTCTGCCATGGTGAATTCCCTTAAGGAAACACAAACAACCATGTTTGGTCCCTTCCAACCATAATGACTCATTGTGAATTAAATATTTATGTTAGTCACAGCATCTCTAATAAATGATTATGCTTTAGCCTCTCACAAGCCAGTCAGTAATTTAAAAACATGCACAAACCCAGAGTCAAGACAATGTAGAAACTGGAACATGAACCAGTCTTGACACTGGTTTTAAGTTTCATCTTGAAATTCCTAATAAAAAACTATCTACTAATTCATCTAGAGAATCTCAAGGCCATGGTTATCACCATGGTGATTCAGAGCATAAAATACCACCTTGGAAAATATTCCCAAAAATTCCTTTTGAGTTTTTCCAGACTGCTGTGACACCCACATTAGAAGTATACATTTCCTACAGGGTCTACAAAGAGCTGATTTATTAATCATCACTGATTAACTCGGTAGCTTTAACTCATATCAGAGGCGCCCAAAATAGCCAGGCGAGGTGATAATTTCTTGAAGATAATGATACTGCTACATTCAGCAATGATGTATATTCTGATTTAAGAACTTGTCTTTACTACATCTATGCTCATACATTGATTCTTAGCCTTCTTTCTTGAAATCACTTGACACTGAACGAGCTTGTTATCAAGAACCTTTAAAAAAGCTTTAAAAAAATTAACTTCCAATCACAGGCAGTGGGATGTAATTTGCTATGATAGCATAGCAGCCTCTGATAAATGTGCCACAAGCATGTAATTTATATCTGACTGAAAACGCGTTTCAATGAGAAAAGTTCTCATTTCCAGATGTGCAGAAGAGGAGGACTGAGAAAATTCTGAAGAATTCCTTTAGTGCTAATGATGCCACTGCTTCTTGGTGACATTTATGGCCCTGTATCAATCAATCACCACGTTTACAACACACCCTGCCTGCACGTGGCAGAACCGCACCAACTGTGCGTGGGAGCTCCGACTCCAAATCGGACAGAAGCGACTTCTGTTCAGAGCAGTTCAAATATAGAGATTATCCTTCCTGAAACCAAACAATCGCTTTTATCCTGAGACAGAAAAGTTCAAAAGTAATTCTCAACAACCCTGAGCTTTCTGGCTTGACTGATCCTGGGACACAAACACAAGCCCTGAGTCAGGTTCTCTCACAACTTCCTCTCTGTAGTAAGTTGCAGAACTGAGACAAAGAAATACTGCTGCAAAAGCAATCACATTTTGATCCTAGATTTAAGTTTTTAAGTAAATAGTAAGAACATAATTCAAGAAGCAAAGCTGCATGCCCTGTGGAGAACACAGCCACATTTAATATGATTCGTTTAGATTACGATGGAAGCCAAATTTAGTTAGTAAAGCTGAGTTTAACCTGGGTGTTTCTAGCAGGAGCTATTTCAGAGATCCTAATTCTCACCAGCCAGGCTTAGAGAGAATTCTGTAGTTAAAATTTTACTATACCAGCTCAGCTGTGAACCCTGAGACTCACTAGGGACGTTACCAGGAGTCCTCTGGGAGAAAGCACCAAAGTCAAACACTCGCATACAAACACTGGAACAAAAGGGAGGTGTTCTCTGCTCCCAGGCACCCTTCTGCTGAAAGAGAAAACCTGCAGTACCTGACTCTGATAAGGCCGGAGCGGGGTGAGATTTCATTTCTGAAGGAATTTCCAATCTGGGCAGCAGCAAAAGGCAGTTTGCCTTGGTTAAACTCCAGAAGACGTTTGAAGTTGAGGAATATTCCCTGTGCAGTTTCTGGCCTCAGATAGCTGGGAGGAAATGGGGGAAGAGGAGAAAAAAAAAAAAAAAAAAAAAAAAATCAGGAAGATAAAAAGGTGGGGAAAGCAGTGAGAGAGAAAAAAAAAAAGTTACTGTAAAACTTAAAGGTGGTATTTTTTCTCTTGAGTCTTTTAACACCAGACACAAAGCAAGAAGCAATAGACTGAGGGGAAAATAAACATCAGCTGCAGCCCAAACACAGCACTCTACAGTTACTTCCAAAAGTAAACTGGATGACTTGACTCCCTTTGAGATCCAAGTATGGAACGGAAAAAGGTGTTTGAATTCAATACAGTGGCCAGTAGCATCAAGGAGGTCACAGGGAATGTCCCCTCCTTGCCTTTCCTATGTGGGCCTGAGCTGTATCAGGCCGCTTCAAATGTGGAGTGTGCCATGAAGTCGCTGGCAACTGGGGACCCAGTGTTAACTGGCTTTAAGGAAACTACTCCAACCAGTAAGGGCATAGCTGTGATTCCTATAGTCTGGATGCTTCAAGTATTTTCACGATTCTGCAACAGCTCCTTGTTTCCCCTACCCCTCACCAAGAGAACAAGGAATGCAAACCTGCCAGAGATAGGGACTGAAAGGCAGTGGAAGGCTATTCAAGAAGAAATTGCATATTTCAATCCTGTGGAAACTTCATTTTTATTCCAAGTGGTCTATGAAGAACAGTGAGTGGGAGCAGAATGAGATTAATGACCTACCCAGGCATGTTTCCTCCAGGCCCAATGGAGGTCTTGAACATCAGATTGAAAGACACGGGAGGGGACAGATCATTCCCCGTGATCGGTGATTTCACGTTGTAGTTCACAAAGAGATCTGCGAGTTCTTGCTGGCCATAATTGTCCAACTAGTATCAAAACACAGCAGAATTATTTTAATTACTAGACAAAATAACAGAAATGAATTATGCCCTCCTCTTCTTTTACTGAGCATGGTCCACAACTCTGAATCACTTGCCCAAAATATTCCCTTCTAACCCAAATTTTGAAACGAGCTGACGTTTGAACCAATGATAGAACACGCTGCATATCTGCAAATCTGTGTTAGTAATATAGGTCCACGACTCAGTCATACAACAGAAAGTCTGAAGTCTGGATAGAAATGCAAGAACCGAGCATAAGAGTGGGTGTAAAGCAGAAGAAAAGTCATTGGGACTGCATCACCGCCCACCAAAAGCTCCTCTTGAACAGCGTCAGCTAAAACACGGGGAGCAGCATGTTGGGAGCGAAAAAAATATGGCAACGAGAGAGAAGAAAGCTAAAATTTCTGCAGGGTTTTGTCTGCATTCATTTCTCCTTCTTCTGCTGTATGAAACACAATATTCAGTCTGGGCATTAGATGCTCTTTTAGAGCTGTTCTGCATTTCAGTTAAATAGGGCAAATGTGCAGCACAGGACTTCTTGGTGAAAGACTCTTGTATGTGCTCTGAAAAATCATTTGGTAACGACTGGGCGCTTTCACAAGTGGGATAAGGTCAGCCCCTTACCTTCCCCTTTCTCTTGAAGACGGGGATCAAGCAGTAGTAGAACTGCACATCTAGCCACAACCCAGCCACACAAAAGCCACAACTTCTGGCATTTTGTGCATTTATGTAGTAGCCTTTTGCATATGTACATTTAAATGTAGTTTCTAGACTTGAGTGCCGTAAAGGATCTATGCTGCACAGTACAGCAACGACTGAACACTCAAGTTTAAAATCAAATGAGCTGCTTCGAGCATGAACTGCCATGATCCTTCACGTACCAGAGCAAACTCAAGACAGTAGATAAAAGGAGTTTATTAATAGAGAGATTCCCCTAAAGGATGGTCAAAGTTCAGTGTTGTAGTGTGGAAAACTGTACGACAGCTGCTCAGTGATGCAATACACAAAAATTTGCTCTTTCTGGAAGAAACATTCTATGTATGGCTCTAGAAGCCTTTATCCTAGAAGTCATGAGAAAAAAAACAAACCATGAAAAACAAAGTAAGAAAAACAAATAAAAAATAAAGGCAAATGTCTGTACAGCTGCTCAGGAATGTCAGCCCCGAGCACCAACTTTCTCACAGTAAACACAGGAAGAATCTGTGCGAGGTGCTAGAGACAGAGGAAAAAAAATCTCAAGAGCTTCAAAGCTGAGACAATTTCAAAACATACCAATTCAGTGCTAAGGTGATTCAGAAAAACCCTGACAAAGCTTCTCATCCGTCTCTGTTCCTTTGTATCACAATCCCACAGTGAGGGACTTACAAAGATAAAGGGGAGGACTTGGAAGAAAAAAGCTTTTTGCCAGGGTGTGAAGTGGAACTGAGCAGGCCAGCTCCAAGGACAAAGCTTCTGCCCCACCAATCCAACATTCCTGAATGTTTAATTAGCCTAAAGTTTATCTTGAGGCTAATAAAATAGCAATAACTCTCCAAAATAGCAGAGGGAGGGAGATGTGATTAACCTTCAAGTTTAGGGTATGGATTAATCAGTAAGTTTTCAGTATTTAGGAGCATGTACAGTCTGATATGCACCTCTGAGGTAAAGACTTCTGAACATCTTCAGAGACGAAGGGACATTGTCTCTGTACTTGGAGCATCAAACTTCCTCCGTTACACTCCTGAAGCCTTCACCTCCCCGCGCAGGCACCTACCTGTGTTAGAACATTTTCCATTTCTGCCTTTTTCTCTGCTGTGCACTTCTTGTCAGACATGAGCTTTTGCAGGTGAGCTGCAAGCAAGAAAAGCCTGTAGTGAGTTTATTCTGCAACCCCACCGCTCATCCCAATCTAAATCTTGACCAGTCAGGAGAACCCTCGAGTTTGAGCATAAGTGTACATCCACCAGCTCTCTTGCTAGGGCCTATCAGGGTAAACCCACTCATGTCATCAGGGCAATGCTGATCTACAGCTGAGGAGCTGTACTGATGTGCCACAGGGAAAACAACAGGTCCTTATCTAGTTTCCTTCCAACACTTATTCCTCTAAACCCAAGCAGTGGCTCTGTAGTCACTTTCTCCTTATTTCCTTTCTATACAGATTGGAAATTAAAAGCAACGTCTGATCCCGAGCCAGCGAGGCTCATTTTATCCAACTGCAGTTGAAGGCACATCCTGGGTTGGTACAGGAGGGTTGGACTGCATTCCAATTTAAAGCACAACATCCTCCAGGAGACACAAAGGCAGGCAGCGATGCCAAGACTTCCCACTGCTCTGAGTGGGCTGAGGTTCGATGGGCTTCTTTGGGGCTTTAATTAAAAGGAATATTATGAAAACAGCTTTAATGCCAATCTAGATTGTTCTACACACTTAACTTCCAAGGAAAAGGCTAGAAAACTAGAGAGCGCAACCCACTAAAGCAGAACAATCTTTCACAACAGAGCTGTACATGGAAGTTTTCAAAGTGGTTTCTTATTTTCAAGATTCCTTCATGGATTTTTTTAGTGTGTTTTTTAAACAACTTTTAATCAGTAATCAGAACTTTGCAAACCCAAGAAATGCCTGAAGTCTGTCTGGCATTCCCAAAAGTCAGCTAGGTTCCAAGGTATATGACAGCCTTTGCATAAGGGAAACATGCTCTGTCCTCTTATGTCATCATTACATCACTTCTCCATTCTCAAAAAGCAGCTAAAATTCATGAAAATGAAGACAAGAACATGGCAGAGAACAGAAACCTTGTTATACAGGGAGGCCTCAGCTTAAACATAGTTGCCTTTTATAGCCTGATGACACAGGATTTTATAAAAAGGGACCCAATGATGTTTTTAGTAAAGATTCTGTACCTTGTTTAAGACACGAACACAATATTTGGGTAGAATTGAGAAGGTACGGGATCTTGGGTATGGTGTGATTAATAAACTATGAACACAAGTATGAAAGACCAGCTACACCGACTGCTCTTCCTTGACACAGATCCTCTTTTCCCACGCTTGTACCAAGCCCACGTAGTCTTGGAACAAAAACCCAAACCTTTTAAGAGATGATCAGCACGAAAACACTCCCCATTTTTCACATCTTTCACCATGAAGTCAGCAAACTTGTCTACATGGCCAGAAGTCCTAGAAAAGACGATACAAAAAAAGGAACATGAAAGCTGCCACTGGACAGCCCCAGGTACTGAGTGATCCCAGTGGATAGACCATTATCAAAGAGAAGTCCTTTAAATGACGCGCCCAAACTGCAGGTTCACTCTTGCTTTACATGAAGCAGTCCCATCCCACAGAAAATCTGATCCGTGAGAAAGTATCACCCACCTAAATCTTAAAATGTGTCACTTAGTGTCCTCAGGAACTGCACCGTGATTGAAGCAAGACAGACACCACTGTGAGAAGCAACCAGTAGCTCAGGTGGACAGATTCCTGCTATTTTGTACCAGTGATCTGTGAAAGCTTCTGCCCATTATGCTGTGACCCCCCTCAAAGTAACACAGTTGACTCAGCTCAGACTCAGTCCAAAAGCTCCTAACATATTTAGCAAACCTGTGGGTAGTCTTAGCGGAGACACATGGAGGTGAAAGGGTCCAGAGTCTCAACTATGCTCTCACCCTGGAAGATGGTCCCTCTACCTGGTGTGTGGATAAAGAGAGGGCTTCAATCCCCAGGGCTACAGAAGCATCATGTGTGCTCAGAGCTCATTATCCCACTGCATACTGCCATCCCTCCACAGCAAAGGGAAGGATGGTCAAGCAACCTGTCCTAAGCTATGACCCAGGTGTCCCAGATTTAGGCAAGTCACTTAATCCTTTTTCTTGTCTTCTTGATCTTTCAGAAAAAGTGATAATGACAAATTCTAACCTAATGGGACTTCTAGGAACATTAAGATATCACATCCCTAGACACAAGTCCCACTGCACTCCCTGATTTATGGAACAACAGCTTCTCACACTGACCTGTGCACTGATACCTAATTATTTTGCACTGCAACAAGGTATGAAATTGGGTGACCCAGCCTCATGATCCCCATGGGTAATTTTACAGAAGACTGTAAAAAGCAACTATGACCAGAAAGGACAGAAAAAAAAGACCCATATTTACTTCAGAACCGGCTCTGGCGTGAGCATGGTACAGTCAATCTCCAGGATTTGCTCTTCCTGAATAAAGTGTTGTCTCCATGCTTGGATGATGTTGTTCTTCAAAGCACACCCAACAGGCCCGAAGTCATAGAGACCACTGACACCTGCCAAGAGAAAAAGGTAAAAAAATCTGGTAGGTGCAAGATTCTATGAGCCTGCACTGCTTGGAGGCAACGTCCTCCCTTCTCAGCATTTCCATCAACCGGTTTCAGTCTGAGATCACTGTCTGAGCATGAAGCAGCAGCTTCCCTGTGCTAACCAGAATATGGGATGTGCCTCACCATAGCGAGCTTTACATAAAGATCCATGATATAAAGGCTGAAAGCAAAGTCTGAAGCACCATGACAGACACTGCCCTATACACTAACCAAGACACAGAGCAGAGCACACTGGGCCATCAGGCAGGGATAAATATCTGCAACCAATGACTGTAAAAGCCATGCTCCCTCCACCAATGGATTGTATTTTGTGGAGAGTTTTGTGGGAGCAACTCTCTCCTCTCTGAAGGAGGAATCTGAATACAGAAGGAGCGACGGGCCAAAGCAACAGGTTATTGTCAGTAATAAAACACCACCAGTTTAGGCACAAAGATGTAACAAAGAAAGAAAAATCCAATAAACCAACCCAGAGCATTTATTTTAGTACCTCAGGTGAAAAAGCAGTAACCATACAGGCATTGTGCTGCCCACACAAGAGGTTCAGATCAGCTCTGAAGAGGTTTAACGGCTGCATTTTGTTCACCTGTACCATAAAGCTCACGGACAAAGTTCACAGCAGTTCTGAGTGTTATCTTGCCAAGCAAAGCTCAGATAGACATGAATCGTTATGAGGAAATAAGCTGATCAGTCCCTTAAATGTCCAAACACCCTACCCTTCTGCAAAGAAACCATCTTACTACAGTGTAATGCTCAGAATATGCACTCCAAAGTCCACTCGTTTGTATTCAGACAAAAAAAGACAAAATTTGAGCCCCTTCCCCACCCAAAGGCTTTAAGGAAGGGGCAATTTTCAAAAGGCTTACAGACCCAAGCAGGAAAATTTAAAACCTAAAAAAAAAGAAATTACGTTGCATCAATGTAACATTGTAAGAGTACAGCATTTCACACAGCTAGAAGGACCAGATGCATGAGCCTAAAGGGATCAAAATGTAAATTCCTTCAAATCTGTACCTCCATAAATAGAAAAGGCTTGATCATAGAAAAACCTCCTTTTCAAGGTGTCTTCCATTTTAACTCTGTCCACAACGTCATCTTTGGGCTGTAAGGCCAGCTCCTGTAATTCAAGCAAAGTAAAACCAGTTAATAGCTCCCGTTTTCTGGCAGGAGGAGAAACCCTCTCCATGCACCACAATGCGTCAAAAGTCCGTAAAGAGCATTTTGAAGTGAAGGTATGCTGCCAACAGGCTCATTTTCCAAAGAGGAATGGTCACACTGAGATTCAAGCACTCAATTAGGAACACGATTGTCTGAACGCAGCATTTTACACTCAAAGTGGACCCATCTGCCCTAACTTTCAAGTAACCAAGCCTGAGCTAGTTATCCTCAGCTTTCTTTACAATCACTGGAAAGAAATGCTGATTTCCAAAGCAATTCTTCTGACCTGTTTCCCTCTCCTGCCTTGCAGTGATTAGGCTCAGGCTACAAACATCTAACCTTAGGCATACCTGAGGCTTTCACTAAAGCAGTCCTCACATGAAAGAACTTTGACTACGACGATTATGACCATCCTCATCCTTGTGCTCTGCCAAAGGTGTGTATTTAGCTACTTGTACAAAGAGTATCTTATTTGCAAAACGTAGGCTTTCCCAAACGGGGCCCCCGGCACTCAGAAAATTCAGTCACAGAGCACCTAAACGCCCTGACCAGATTCTGTGACAATATTTTCCAGCAGACTCGCTATTTTATCTAGAAGCCTATGATTTCTGCAACCAATCCCATCAGTGAAGTCAACAGACTTGGAAGATTTTCTTCAAGAAAATTGATAATTTTTGGTAATTAAAGCAGAGTAGAGGCAAGAAGTTCACTAAACTGATTCAGCTCCTAAGTGACTAACACTGTCTCTGAACAATCTTTTGGCAACAAAAAGCGCTGTATGACCAATAATTTCAAACTTCTCCTTTTCTAGCATCTATAAAGACAAATCAACGTGGTCTTAGCTTAAAAGCACCATACCTCTGCTGCTCCCATGAATTAGCATAAGCCAAGGAACAGCTCTGTACAAGAGACAAAGACAGACTCGTGACAGCAAGTACCAGAAGAGTACTTCTAAAGCACGGAAAGGGAATCCATTTAGTGCTCTCTGCCTAAAACCACAGAATCATATCGCACAACGACCCAGGGTTTCTTAACAGAAAGGATGAGTTTGCCCAGAGATGAACAAGAGGAGAGCAACAGTGACACAGCCCAATTTGGAACTGGTGAGGAGAAACAGCCAGCACAGGAGTAACTGGAGTAGGTGCGGAATTCTGCAGAGCCCCTCTTCTCCTGTCTAAAGGGAATAGTTAATGAACTGGTGTGGAAGTCAAGGAAACGATCTCTTCTACCAGCATACATTCATAAATATATTCATAAACAGAAGGCAGAAAAGTGCCTGCATTAGCCTTTAAGGGGAAGAAAGACCCTGGATAGAAGCAGAATCATCTACTGACTTACGGTATGTTTTGAGGACGTAAAGCCAAGGAATTTTAAACACTCAACTGCTCTGCCCTGTGCAACGCTTTCAATCTAGAGCCACTCTGCTATCTTTAAGTAGGAATCACAGGGCTTGAAAGCTACCGGCAGCTGCTAAAGCTAACAAGCATCCACACTGATGCCTTCTGCAAACGGTGCAGGCAACTGGGACGCATTGCTGGGAACACCATCGAGAGAAGACGACTCCAGAAGAGCACTGCATTCACAAGGGTAGATGTGGTGTTTGCAAGGTCATCCTTGCACCGAGAGGGATACAGCCCACACACATTGTGTAACTGGCAAGCACAGCTCTACGCTGCATCCTACAGGCGCTCTTCCAGCAGAAAGGTGGAGCTCGCAAGGATACCAAGACTCCCAACCTGCCTTGTTTCTACATCAAGCTTCTGAGGGCTGGGAAGCAGAACTGGGAAAACATTTCAGGAACTATTTACTCCAAGAGGACTTAGCTCTCAATCCAGGTTTCATGCAATGGTTTCAAAGCACGGTTCCCTGCCGAATACAAAGAAAAGATGACATCTTCTTCCTTGGCTAAATGTATGCAAACAGGTAGCCATAACAGCAGACCTGAGAGCGCGCCAAGCGCTCACCTCACATGACTTAGTAGGACAAAGAGGGTCAAACTCCTTCCAGTTCAGAGACACTCACATTCTCACTGCATCTTAGTTGCAAACTGTGGTGCATTTATTTAGGTATTCATTCATTGTTAAGAGAACCACCACAGCACAACTACAATCATTTTTATAGATCTAAATCAGAAAGAACCTTGGAGTTTCCCCGAGTAAATCGGCACACTTGACTGGTTTTGCGCTTCAAGAGTTTTTCTTGTCTCAGCCTGAGGAGGGAAGCTTGCAGGATAAGGAAGTGTATTTTTACTTGTTTATTGATCTAGAGATAAAACAAACTCAAAGCTCCATCATTTCATTTGCAGAAAGACTTTTCAGAGCACAACTGCATTTAAAAAAGGGGACACAGTTTCAATACACCCCTCTCTTTAAGGCTGAGGAAAACCATAGGCTATTTGAAACATCTCCAGAAACTTTGCTTAAACTGGAGCGAAAAAAAAAAAGTCTCTAAAGAAACATGTTCTATGCCATTGTGGGAATTTAAATGCTGCACAAAGAATCTGAAGATGAACTCGCGACAGTGAACAGCAAGTCCTCTTACTGTGCACAAGAGATCTACATGGTAAATAAAGATCAGCAACTTACACCGCTTTTACTATGAACAATCTGAACTGGTGTTTATTTGTTCATGTGCTGTGATTTCATGCTAACATATTAGCATAACAAAGAATGAAAGTGGCACTAGTTGGAAACTTGCAAACTATTTCAGATTCTTCAGCGCAAATCAAAGCTGTAAAAAAGCATAAAGTAGAGATTTCAAGGCTTTTCTGACAGAACTGTGGAACTTAAGTTGAAATTCCAGACTCACCTTTGCTTCTAGGACCCTCTTCCGAGCTTTGAGCTCTGCTACAGCTTTGTCTATATCCACCTGAGGAGCTTTCTCTTCCTTCAGCTTCCTCACCAGCTCTCCCTAAAAAAAGGGGACAAAACACAAGATACAGATTCTTTCTTTGAACGCCACAGACGAGAACTCCTCTTCTTCCAGCTCCCCTGGCACTCCAAAAGGAGGGTTTTGTCCTGCCTCCCCGCAGGTCTCAAAAGGCTGCTTCAATTGAGAGAAGCAAGAAACCCGCATTTGAGAGTTAGCAGAACTTGACGTTATTAGAGAAATTCAGCCCCTGCAAACATTACTGTTAAATCCCAGCGCTGTTATTAAATCCCAGTGCGCAAATATACTCCTATATGTACCACTTCATAGCAGATTTCTACAAATCCTAGTTTTGTCTTTCAGGACGCACTAAGTGGATGGTTAATAGCGACTTCGTGCCCTCTCTCGATACTAAGGCTTCTCTTCCTTCTACCCCTTCCCCTTTCTTCAAAATATGACCACTTTATCTGTAAAAACTGCTATTGTTTTTAAAACTTATCCAGTAACTTTGGGAAAGTATGTCCGTCCAGTCCACTCTTCTCTGGCCAAAACCAAGGTCTACCTTGAATTACTGAGAAGGACAAAAGAAATGACCCAGGAGGAAAAAGCACAGAGATGTCAACGCCTTCTCAAGTGGGATGTTCTAAGCATGGAATGCTCCAATATTGGCATTTTTCTTGCACCTTGCACTTCTCCATTAAATAAAAATATAAAAAACAATCCAAAGACATTGTAACCTTTCCACAATACCTTTTTTTTTTTTCCCATAAATTCTGAGCTTTTCTGACACTACTATCACAGGCAACTGAGTAAACAAAGAGAAGATAATACAGAGATTGCCATTCAGTAATCAGATTGGAAAAGCTAAAAGTGATTCAGAGACTAAGGGGATCAAAGGGTAATTTGACTAATAAAAGGAGGACGACTCAAAAGACCATATCAAAACAAGCATACACAAAGAAAAACAAGAATCCTGTCAGGCTGGCTAACTCCATCAGCTACAAGAACAGCACAACCTGCTGTTTCCTTCCTGTTAACTAGTTCTACCAAAACATGAAAGTTTCACTCTGGGGCTGAGGACTTCAACTGCCATTCCTGGGTAACGTGGCAGAGGGAGGGATCTGATCTTTCTTTTTTTTTCTTTTAAAGTAGTAAGTCCAAATTGCCTTTGTTGAGCTAGGGGGTCGACAGTGGAAAAACATCAAGGCAGCAGCACAACAGCTACCGCTGACTCAACAAAGCTATCACCCTGCTCATTGCTGAGCATCTAAAAGCAGCACATAGCAACTCTTTGTCCTGATCTGTAAGGAAAAGAGTACTCAGATACACTCAAGGAGTGGAAAAAAAAAACAAAAAACCAACCAAACAACCCACAACTGAAGCAAATGATTGTTTGCTGACGGGACTCAATCTAATTAAAGCTGCGATCTTGAGCCCAACCCAGAGAAGGAGCGCACAGCAGCATTCGATGTGGCAAATTGTGCTGCAGCTTTGTCCCACACACCAGGAAAGCAGAGAGGGATCCACCCCTGGATCACGGCAGCTTATTGCATCAGGCACTGCTGCAGGAAGATACGCCGCTCACTTTCCTCTCCAGAGGTTAAGAGTCCCTTAGGTTTTAATTAAACCGCTTCTCCATGAGCTGACAGACAAGATCCCCTGCATCGGAAGGTATCAACTACCCCAGTCTTCATTACCCCCTCCCTTTCTTCTCGTGCAAACATCACAGTGAATTAGTATTGTCAGCCGTATGACACAACACCCGTGGTGCCAGCTATACCAATTCAGCCACAAACCTTCCCTTGGCACTCCCCACTCCTGTTCCAATCCCACAGGCAGCCGGAGAGAAGGGGGCATCGATGCTTTAAAAGCGAACGGCAGCACCCAAGATATAGGATTTTAAAACAAATCAATTGGCTAGTTCTAGAGATCATAATTTTATGTACAAGGAGCTCTCTTGCCAAGGCATTATGCTGTGCAATGATTCATAATAAAAACTCACCGAAGCGCTGGTATAATTAGAGGGTCATAAATCCACTCATTTAATGGGTAAGCACAGGTAAAAATCTACAAAGACATAGGACACACACGTCGCTATGTGTGCCGCTGAGCAGAAGCCTATGGACTCAGCCACTTCAAGGGGGCATGTGGGGAACCCACACGCAGAGGTCTTGCTGCTAAAGCAGGGAGAAAAGGGGAAGTTCCATGTGCTGCGAGCAGGCGCCGCTGCCCTTAATGTACACGGCAAGGGTACCGAGATCCAGATGCACTTAGGAAATTAAAAAGACAACCGAACCCTTCCCAGGTAAGAAGGAAGCTAAAGATAGGAGGTTCATCTGTGAGGGTGACGGGAAGAGAAGGCGATGCGGCTCCAGCGAACAGGAGACAGCTATATATCTAGACAAGTAAGAATGATGAAACTGAAAACGTGCAAGGGAATCCCTGACTGCATCAGGCAAATATGCAACTCGGAAGAACATCGCTCACCTGCAATACCCAACACAAACCCAGCTCTAAAGGGAAGTCACCGTGTGACCCTGCGGGACGAGGAAACGTGAAGAGCCCCAGCCGCGGGGCCCTGACAGCGTGACAGAGTCAGCCCGGGCTTGGGCGCAGAAGACACATGGAGCCCAGGAGAGGAAAGCCAGGTAAGGCTGACGCACATATCCAGTTCTGCGAGACAGCCCCAGCACGCAGCACCGCTGCGGGGAGGGGAACGGGCCGGCTCCGGGCGCCCGACACACGCTGCAGCCCCCGGGCCAGAGCAGGACCCACCCGAGGGGAGCCACCTGCAGACCCCGGGGAAGCGCCGCTGGCCGGGCAAACCCACCGCCACCTCTCCGACTGCGGGCTCCCCGCCGCAGCCCTCGGTGCCTCAGAGCAAGCAGGGCCCTGCGGGGCCGCGGGGAGACGCCGGGCAGGGAGGGCAGAGCCCCCACCCCGGTTTCCAGCGCACACCCCACAGCGAGCCGAAGCCGGGGGGACGGGGGGCACCTCCCCACAGACCCGAGCCGAGGCGGGCCTGGCGCTCCGGGTGGGTCTGTCCCACACCCGACCCCGCTCAGCGAGACGCCAGCCGGGACCCCTCCTCAGGGGGGTCCCTCCCGGGGGTATGTGTGTGTGGGGGGGTGTCCCTCCCTCAGGCGGGTCCTCCCCGGCGGGACTCCCCTCAACCGGCCTCTCCCCCCCCACAACACAGCCGGGCCGAGCCGGGTTACCTGGTGCCGCACCGCCTGCCGCAGGGGCGCAAGCAGCGCCTCGGCTTGCGGACCGTCCATGGCGGGGGTGGCGGCGGCCGGGGCGGGCCGGGAGCGGAGCGGTGCGGCGGCGGCGACGGGTGGGCAGGCGAGGCGGCGCAGGCGGCGCAGCAGGGCGGGCAGGACGCTACGGGGCGGCAGCGGCATGGAGAGGCGCGGCCCGCCGCCCTGCCCCCGCCCGCATGATGAAATCCCGCCCGGGGTAAAGCCGGCCCCCGCCCCGCCGCCGCACTTTCCGCACGGGCAGCAGCGAGCGGCCGCCGAACGGACGGGCGGCGGCAAAAGGAGCGGCCGCCGCCGCGCCGCAGATTCGGCACGGAGAGAGCGGAGCGCACAACGGCCGCCAGGGGGCGCACGCTGCGCCTGCGCGGGGAAAACCCGCCCCGCGCCTGCGCGCGGGAGGGAGCGCGAGACCCGCCCCCTGTGACACCCCCCCCACCAGGTGTGCGTGGGGTGAGACCCGAGACCCCCACCAGGGGTGTGCGTGGGGTGAGATCTGTGACCCCCATCAGGGGTGTGTGTGGGGTGAGACCCGAGACCCCCACCAGGGGTGTGCGTGGGGTGAGACCCGAGACCCCCACCAGGGGTGTGCGTGGGGTGAGACCCGAGACCCCCATCAGGGGTGTGTGTGGGGTGAGACCCGAGACCCCCACCAGGGGTGTGCGTGGGGTGGGACCCGAGACCCCCCCACCGGGTGTGTGTGGGGTGAGACCTGTGACCCCCACCAGGATGTGCGTGGGGTGGTACCTAATGACCCTCCCACCCCGGATGTGCGTGGGGACCCCCCCAGGGGTGTGCGTGTGGGGTGGTACCTCTGACCCCCCCACCGGGGTGTGCATGGGGTGAGACCTGTGACCCCCCCACCCCCATGGGGTGATACCTCTGGCATCCCCCTGGGATGTGCAGGTGGGGTGATAACTACTGACCCCCCCCGGGTGTGTGCGTGGGGCAGGGGTGACACCTGCTGTGTGTCCACCCCCCCCACGGGTGACACTTGTCACGCCCAGAACTGCAGATGCCCCCCCGGGTGGAGGGGGCCACACATATTGCCCCATCCCAGCATCCCACCCGGGCCACCTCTGAGGTGTCCCTTTGTCCCTGAGCCATGTCCCCACCACACGTCCCCACCACACGTCCTCCGCCACAGGGCAGGGAAGCGCTGGGGGCCACAGGGGGGGATGTTATTTTTACAATCAGCTGCAGCATTTGAGCTCCAAAAGCTTTGTAGCTTTTGGGCTCGGCCATGTTTTGCTTGCGCTGATCCGTGGGCTTCCCTCTGGTGTGGGGGGGGTCTGCGCTGGGACAGGCAGAACCCCGCTGCTGGAACCCCCCAGGGCAGGAGGCCAAAGCCTGGTGGGTCTTCCTTGGGAGGAAGGACAACCCCGTGGCAGAAAGAGGAGCACAGGTGTCACAGGAGAACTTCCCATCCCTGGGAATGAAAGCCCTCCATGAAGGAGAATCCAAGCTTCAGTTACATCAAATTTTAGGAACATCTCCCTTATGAGGAAAGGCCGAGAGCCCCGGGGCTGTTTAGCCTGGAGAAGAGAAGGCTGAGAGGGCAGCTGATCAAAGCTGATCAGTCTCTGACGGGTGGGTGTCAGGAAGGTGAGGCCAGTCTCTTTTCAGTGGTGCCCAGTGACAGGACAAGGGGCAACAGGCACAAACTGGAACACAGGAAGTTCCACCTCAA
>JAVSBS010019986.1:0-16515 GCA_033124195.1 Coracias cyanogaster
TCCTCCCTTTTGGACTTTTCTCTCACCCATAGCAAGGAAGTGTGACAGACAAGTAAATCTTCAGCTGTCGTCACTTCTCCCCTGGCAAGAAGGACTGACAACTTGGCCCTTTCCTATGGCTGAGCAAACTGCAACCCATACACAACACAATTGTCAGTAAATTAAACCACTGGTCTGTTGCACTTAACTGTTACAACAGGTCTAGGCATACTTTCTGCCACTGCAAATTCACATTCCCCTAAATATTTTTGAATTATATACATTATTGATTGATTAGCAGGTTCTGTTCTTGCAATAGGATGTTGTGCCACTTTGTTGAACACCTTCCAACAGGCATGATCTGTCTCAATTCACTGATCAAAAACTGATCACAACCTGCAAAAGGCAAACCTTGCTGGGGCTAAAGTCAATGAATTGCAATGCCATGCAGCTTATTCTGTTTGTGTAAGTCACTCCAACACCCAGCATCAATCAACAGGTGAAAGCGGCTGATAAAGGCCACCTTTCATAAATGTTTCCTCATCCCACTGCTTTCCCAGCCCTTTCTTTCTCCTCTGGGAAACAAGCAGCCTTTTCACTTTGCTCCCAAATCCTCCCAAATTATATGTTTCCCCGCAGTGCCTAACAGAGTCTACTTCTCTGGAGACTTTCAAAACCTGCCTGGATGTGTTCCTGTCAACCTGATCTAGGCAACAGCAAGGGCATGGGACTAGATGATCTCTAGAAGTCTCTTCCAACCCCCATCATTTTGTGATTCTGTGAAAGTCCCACCTTCCCTTTGGAGCATATCACAGTTCTCCATCATCTTCTGGTGGCAAAACCAGTTAAAAATATATTAATGGGGCAGAGCATTCAGAGGTTGCAGAGCATCCCTTCTGCACAACCCCGTTATGTCTTTCAGCAACAGTCACATACAGCCCAGACTCCTCCTTGCTGACAGCAGGTACAGCCAAGCAGTACCAGTCACTCTTTAGACAAGGTTACTCAATATTCCATCATGAACTGGGCACAAAACACTATTCAAAGCACATAAGCATGTTTTCAGCATTTAGAAAAAACAGGCATAAGGCATCAGGTAAAGAAAAATTCCTTGCCATGAAAAAAGGGGGTATTTGTGAAGGGCACTCCAGAAAATTGCCACTAAAACATAAATAAAGTGGTGCAAAGAAAGGAAAAGCCTTAATTAGATTTTTGTTTGGTTATGTATCAGTGTGACTTTTCAAACTAGCTATACATCTTATTTCCTTGGGAGGGTCTCTTAAGCTCCGAATTTCAGCTCCCAGACACACTCAGCCATTACTTGGTGTTTCTGAAGTAACTCCATCTCCCTGGAAACACAGAGGGGAACATATGAGGTGTCTTCTCTGTAACATTGTCAACAATTAATAGTTAAAGGTAAGAGTGTGATACAAACAAGACAGTTTGATTAAACAGATAGAGTTACAGTTGCTTCCAGATGGGGGAGATTTCTTGTACTTCAGAGACTATATGATAAGAAGTCTCTTTCTTCCATCCCTCTAGTCTCCATGATTAAAAAAAAGAACAGTTTTCACTTATTCTAGTTTAAGTATTAGCAATCTCATTGGTTTTGCAGCCAGGACAAATCCTGACTAGAGAACATGGGTTTGCATAATGCAACATTTTCAGTGTGCAGACACTCCTGTAGACTTAAGAACATATGTATTTTAGGGAGAAATAGCAGCATAAGAGGTTTTCAAGTTTCTCAAGCTAATAAAGACCAATTTTTACATTAATTTAAATGCCAGATTCAGTGTTGCCAGCAAGATGGAGATTGTTCAACTGGAAGCAATGCTATTCCAGTTTCTGAACAACTCCAGCAGGGCTCTAACAAAATGCTTGTGGATAATGGCAACAGTCATCAAATCATAGCATCACAGAATCACAGAATCATATCATCATAGAAGTTTGGGTTGGAAAGGACTTTTAAAGGTCACCTAGTCCAGCCTCCCTGCAGTGAGCAGCGACATTTTAACTAATCAGGTTGCTCAGAGACCCGCCCAACCTGACCTTGAATGTTTCCAGGGAGGGGGCATCTACCACCTTTCTGGGCAACCTGGTCCAGTGTTTCACCAACCCTGCAGTAAAAAAATTCTTCCTTTTATCTAGTCTGAGTCTACTCTCTTTCAGTTTAAAACCATTACCCCTTGTCCTATCACAACAGGCTCTGCTAAAAAGTCTGTCCCATCTTTCTTACAGGCCCGCTTTAAGTACTGAAAAGCTGCAAGAAGGTCTTCCCAGAGCCTTCTCTTCTCCAGCCTAAACAACCTCAACTCTCTCAGCTTGTCCTTATGGGGAAGGTGCTCCAACCCCTTGATCATGTCCGTGGCCCTCCTCTGGACCCATTCCAACAGATCCATATCTTTCTTATGCTGGGGGCACAAGAACTGGTCACAGTACTCTAGGTGAGGTCTCATTGGAGCAGAGTAGAGGGGGAAAATCATCTCCCTTGACCTGCTAGCCATTCCTCTTTTGATGCAGCTCAGGATACAGTTGGCTTTCTGGGCTGCAGTGCACATTGCTGGCTCATACCCAGCTTCTCATCCACCTAAGCATTTCTCCACAGGGCTGCTCTCAATTCCTTCATCCCCCAGCCTTTACTGATATGAGGGATTGCTCCAACTCAGGCACAGGACCTTGCATTTGGTGTTGTTGAACCTCATGATGTTCACATGGGCCCCCTTCTCCGGTTTGTCGAGGTCTGTCTGGATGGCATCCCATCCCTCAGGTGTGTCAACCACCACTCAACTTGGTGTTGGCAGCAAACTTGCTGAGGGTGCACTCAATCCCACTATGTCATTGATAGAGACACTGAACAGTACTGGTTCCAGTAGGGATCCCTGAGGGACAGCACTTGTCACTGATCCATCTGGACATTGCGCCGTCAACCACTACCCTCTGAATATGACCACCCAACCAATTCCTTGTCCACCCAGAAGTCCATCCATCAAATCCATAGCTCTCCAATTTAGAGAGAAGGATGTTGTGGCAGAATGTATCAAAGGCCCTTCAGAAGTCCAGATAGATGACATCCATAGTTCTTCCCTTGTCCGCTGATGTAGTCTCTCCATCACAGAAGGCCACTAGGTTGGTCAGGCAAGACTTGCTCTTAGTGAACCCATGCTGGCTGTCTTGAACGACCAGCCTGTCCTCTATATGCCTTACTATAGCTTCTAGGAGGATCTATGCCATGATCTTCCCAGGCACAGAGTAGAGGCTGACAGGTCAGTAATTCCCAGAGTCCTCCTTCTTACTCTTTTTAAAAATGGGTGCAGTGTTTCCCTTTTCCCATTCACCAGGGACTTGACCTGACTGCCATGACTTTTCAAATATCATGGAGAGCGGCCTGGCAACTACATCAGCCAATTTGCTCAGGACTCTGGGAGGCATCTCATCAGGTTCCATAGACATGCATGTTCAGGTTCCTCAGGTGGTCACAAACCTAATCTTTCCTTACAATGGGAGAGACTTTGCTCCCCCAGTCCCTGCCTTGTGTTGCACCCACTTGAGAGGTTACCAGTGAAGACTGAGGCAAAAGAAGTGAGTACCTCAGCCTTCTCCTCCTCCGTGGTTACCAGCTTGCCAGTCTTGCTTTATCTTATTATTAAAATTACAGAATCATAGAATCATTTAGGTTGGAAAAGACCTCTAGGATCATCAAGTCCAAACTTCATCCCAACATCTCCCTAACCTGTGGACCGTGTCTCGAAGTGCCACATCTACTCATCTTTTGAACACCTCCACAGATGGTGACTCCACCGCTAAACTGGCAGCCTATTACAGTGCCTAACCACTCAGTAAATAATTTCTTCCTAATATCTAACCTAAACCTCCCCTGGCACAACTTGAGGCCATTATTTCTTGTCTTGTCGTTAGTTACTTGGGAAAAGAGACCAACACCAGCCTCACTACAACCTCCTTTTAGGTAGTTGTAGAGAGCAATGAGGTCTCCTCTCAGCCTTCTCCTCTCCAGACTAAACAACCCCAGCTCCCTCAAGCACTCCTCATACAACATATTCTCCAGACCCCTCACCAGCTTTGTTGCCCTTCTCTCCACCCCCTCCAGCACCTCAATATCTTTCTTGTAACTGTGGTGCCCAAAACTGGACACAGTGCTCAAGGTGCGGTCTCACAAGTTCCGAGTCCAGGGGCACAATCACCTCCCTACTCCTGCTGGTCACACCATGGCTGATCCAGGCCAGCATGCCCTTGGCCTTCTTGGCCACCTGGGCACACTGCTGGCTCATGTTCAGCCAGCTGTCCACCAGCACCTCCAGGTCCTTTTCCACCAGAAGAGCTGCAAAAGATGACTGAGGACTGCAGAGTTTCTTAGAATGTCGTTTATAGGCCGTGGGCAGCACATAGCACATTGTAAACACTCCTGCAGGAGTCTTCAGACGTTTAGCACTGAGCTCAATGTCAGTCCCGAACATGGGGAATGATGAGGGGAGACAAGCAAGATGCATAATTTAACCGCCAAAAATGCAGCTTCATCATGGGATGCCTTGGAGGAGATACGCATTCAGTTGAGATGCATTCCCTGCATAGGCAGGGGAAATAAAAGAGAAGAACTGCAAGGAAAAAAAAAAAAAAAGAACAGACAGACATAGACTCAGTTAAATATTTATAGGGGGCCGCTGCATTTCAATCACAAGCCGTTTTTTAGGTCAGCTTCAACATTTCAGCTCTGCTAGGGCAGAGCAGTTCCAAGGGACAGGACAACCGCAACCCAGAGGCTGAACTCTCCTAGCACCTAACTCAGGGGAAAAACCAGACCTGCCCAGTGGAAGCACAGCCCAAGTGATGGGACCTCCCTTCTCGCCATAGCTGTTGCTCCTCAGCACATGAGGAGGTGGGAGATAGGAATAGGTAGCAAATTGGATTTGTAATAGCAATCCCACAGTGGTCTTGTAGGTGGAGACCTTCCTGTCCCAAAGCCTCGAGATGCCGCAGTGATGTACACAGCTGAGGGTTTGCGTGCCTCCCCCAGCACTTGAAGCCCCACTGCTGGAAGTCAGGAGAGCAGCTCACTCAACAATGAAGGTACCTCTTGGGGCAGCCAGCAGACTGGACTGTGTTTTGGAAACCCCTGAAATCACGAGCTGAGTGGTGCCAGCAGTGTGGTGTATTTCCACAGCACTGTTCCCACCTCACAAGGCTCACTCAATCCTCTTTCCGTAAATTCCCAATTTGTGCACCACCTAAGGCACGATTACAGGCTTGATGGACCTTTGGTCCAGTTGGTCTGCTGCCTGGTCATATCTGCACTGCCCAAGTGCTTTTAATGTGGTCTGAATTTGCAAAGATCAGCTTCAGCATGTGCAGGACCAGCCTAACGGTCAGGGGTTAAGGTAACAAATCCTTGAAACCAGCCTGATAAAAAGAATAAACAGGAAAATGGAGGAAAGCAATGACTGAAATCAATAACAAACATTACTAGAAAGACAGAAGCTTTCTAGCTCTCTGAGATTAGAAGAATCTATGTCTGCATTATCATTTTTTACTCTTTTTTTACCGGAGACATTTTGTTCATGCTGAATATTTTCTGTTTCAGCCCTTTGTCAGCTCAGCTGGCCTTAGTCCTTGCAAAATGTGGGTCACAACTCTCAAGAGAGCTGAGCATGAACCAAACCACTATTTGCGCAGTGGAACTTGTAGGAACTTTACCACCTCCCTGGTCAGCTTGGCCATGTTGAACTCACTTCATCTGAAAAAAGGGGGGGAAAAAAGCAAACAAGTCAAGCCTTGGTTCACAAAGGTGGGGTTGAGCAGAAAGGAGGGGTTAGACTCAAAAGGAGAACCTCCTGTCCAAACACAAGTATCTGAAGCAATATTGATAAAGCAAACACTGGACCAGTCGGCTAGCAGCGTGCATTTTGCACACCTGCCCCTTAACAGCAGGCAAATCTCAAGACAATATCAATGCTTCTAAAAAGGGATTAAAATAAAAGCGCAGTGAGTCCATGAATGGCCTTTGTTTAAAAGCCGCATGAGAGGTGGTTAAGTTTCTACAGGCTGACTCCCCACAAACGTAAGCAAGGGAAAGTTATCAGCTCTGGGCTCCCAAAATGTTTACTCAATCTAATGTCATTTTGACTGCTCTCGAGCAGACCTTTCCAAAGTCTCATGCTGTCATTTTTACGGCATACTCTTGACTAAAACTCAAATGCAGAGCAGCCTTTCCCAAGGGTACTTCCAAGCACTTTACTACCATAGAAGCAAACAACAGTGTCCTTGCAAGGTAGGAACAGTGCTATGGAAACCCATCCTACAGGGAGAGGAGGCTGAAGGTGTGCAGCCTCCACTGTGCAACATCCAAAGGTCAGATCAGACATGGCATCAAATTGGAACCGTGGGAGTAAGTAAGAAGCCTAGATGAATGACTTAAACTGAGCAAGGGGTAAGAGGTGGAGAGAAGACACTCTCAAGGAGCAGGCTGGGTCGTTTTAATGGCCGCAATTGATCTAAAACTTAGGTTTAGATCTCATCTGGCCAAAAGCCACAGCTTGGGAAGCACGTCTGGTGGAGGATGTCAGTATACTCCGCGTATTTCCTCACAAAAGCTTGGGATACTAGTTCTTATTTTTAGTACTATTTTCATTTCTTCATGTAATGAGCTCAGTGTTTTAGGCAGCCCTGGAGGAGCAGGAAGGACATGTCCTGTAATAAAACTAATTAATTCATGTGGAATTTCTAGCCATTATTGTGAAAGTGGCCAAATTCCTCACTCCTGAAAAGCTGCCAAAATGGCCATTAAACTGGCTGTGGTCACAAGCAGGATTCCTGTGGGCTCCTGCAACACCCGACCAGCCCCTGGGACAGAGACTGCAGAAACCAAAGTGGATGTTATTTCCTCACACCGACTCCCACAGCTCGAGCTTTACTGTACAAGACAGTTGCCTCAGAGGGCTCCATGCCAAATTCCTCCCAGTGCCCCCAGACTAAGCATGCCCCAGTCATGTGCACAAAGGTCCAGACCTTCCTAGACCTCCAAGATCAGCCTGAATCAGGCACTTTGGTATTATTCAAAGCTCTGCAGCCCAACTGTTTCCACCTGCCCAGCCTTGGCCATGCTCTCAGTGACAGGTGCCCTGAAGGGAGCAAGGTACCAAATTTGTTCTGGAGACATCAGAAGTTGTATTCCCACCACCCAGCTGGGTGTGCTAGGAGGCTGAGCTTTTTGGGTCTCATCTGCAGGCAGTAAGAAGCTGAGCTCCTTCACAGAGAAATTTCAGGCAAGAGTCTCATCGACTGAAATCCCTCAATAATGAACAAAAAATTAATGGAATCTGCCTCACTCCCTGCAAGCTGGGAGTGACAGGGACTGTGGGGCCTGGCGGGGAAAAGCAGCATGGAATAAACTTATTTTAGTCACTAAAATCAACAACAACAAAATGACTCAGAATACCCACAGGGAGCTGACCTGTTGTGCAAGAAGGCACCATTTTGCCATATTTTCATTTTTCTCTCCCCGTTCTGGAATACTCTTTAAATTCAGTGATGGATTAGAGGGTTAGCCTCTAAATACTACCTCTAACGCTGTCCCATCATTCAATCCCAGGAATGGCAATACTCCCTGAACACCACTAGAGATCCAGACCTTCTGCCTCAAATGTCCTGCGTAAAAGACTATCTGTAACAACTTGGATTTCTAACAATGTCAACACAAGCCTCCCAAAACCACCTCTGCACAAGCCACAGAGGCAGCACTGTTCACCATGACCAAAGGAAGAGGTCCCCTACTATGGCCAACCATTGCTTTAGGCCTCCTCATCCCAGTTTCCATCATGGCAGATGATTTACCTGTCCATTCACACCACAATCAGATCATGATGGCAAAGCAGTGATTTCCCTGCCATTGTATCAATCCGGTTCATATGATGTTCAGAAGAACACCTCAGGGATCATATCAAACCCATGGCCCTTGGTTAGTGGTAGGTACAATGCTAGAAAAAGAACCGCTGTTGGAGCCCAGAGAGTAGTGCAGAGAGAGAGAGGAGGTTCCACCACAGGAAGGTTGTCCTTGACCAGTTGATTTAAGAGATGCCTTGTCAGAGACTGGGATGAAGCCTGGAGCACTTCTTCCAGCCTTCAGAGAGCAGTTGTTAAGACTTGTTATAGTGTTATTACTCAGCATTTTCCTTCCACTAGTTCAGCTGCAAACCTTGAAGAGCAAAGCAGCTATCGTGTGGAGGGTGGACTGCAGCCCCCCTGAGAAGCATGCCCAAGAAGCAAGACATAATTCACCAGTATAATGGGAATTTGTCTTTAGCACAAGCACTGCAGGGTGAGCGAGGAGGACCAGGAGGAACTAAAAACAGTCACAGAAAGCCCCGAGGCTGTTGGCTTAGCTTCACTGTGAACAGAAACACCATGTTGGCCAACCACTCTGACCCTACAACCTCCACACCAAATTCTCCCAGCAGCCAGGGCCCAGACAACACAAACCAGTCACGCCACAGAGCCCCTGGGCCAGCCACCTTGAATTATCCATAGCCTCAGTAGCTACACATCCCTGCTGAGGCTGCAGGGCAGAGCCCCAGCACCAGCTCTGGGCTCCAACGGCGTGGGAGGATGGAGCCCCATGACAGCCACCCTCCCTGCTCCTCCTCTTCTTCACGCCATTCCTCTTCGCCAAGTTCCTCTTCCTGTTTCTGCTTGCTGCGGAAGTGCCAGATGAAACAGCACCAGATGGAGGTGAGCCGCTCGCCTGCTGAAATCAATGGGAGACGAGCGTTTCCACGTGGGCTGTGTGGGAAGGCTGCCATCATGCCGGTTGCAATCCCTGCATCTCCTCCCAGCTTAGCTTGCAGCCGAACGGCACGCTGAGCATCGCAGACAAAACTGCCCTGGTTCAAATGGAAAACGAGCCCTGAGCAACTTTCCAGATGCAAAAAAAAAAAGGTCAGATTCTGGCCATTTACACTAGTTCTGCTCTTATGCCTTCACTAGGGCTGCTCAGGATCTGTCCTGCTCCCTTTGAGAGCAAAATCTGGGACTTCTAATATACAGGGCACTCCCTACACTACAGTAGGCAGGTCACACTAGAGGACACACACCTGACCTTTGGAGGTACCAAAAAGGTCTTCAGGACACCCAAAACCACCTTTAACAATTCACTGCACCCACCAGTACGTCCAGACTGAACACCAAGCACTCCTGAGACGTGGACATCAGGTGCCTACCCTTTTCAAATTTTAAAACGTCAAGAAAAAAGCATGGCAAGGTGCTCAGACAACCTCCTCACCAAGCCAAGAGAAGTCCATTAGCATGGACTAGATCTTCTACAACTAGCCAGAAGAGCTACGAACAGAGTGCTCTGGCTGAAGTCTGAAAAGCTCGATCTTATGGGGAAATTCTGCTGTGGTCTTGAGCAAAAATACTGGGCAAAGCTTCATGGATTTTCCCAACATCACAGGACCCCAGGACAATGCCATGCACATGACTACAAGAGCATGTCACTGTTGTAGGCATCCTGGATCATCTGGCTACAAGGACAAGCTGGGAAGAGGCACCAAATCTCCTCTCTAAAATTGCCTCCAGCCAGTGAGTTGTTGGAAACGTTATTAACTTCAAGGGCAGAGCATTAGAAAACCCCTCATCCCACCTGAACTGGTTTATCTGCATAAAATTGCAAGGAAAAGCAGGGATTTCAACACAGTCCAATTCCCACCAGTGCTTTGTGTCACTCTCAATTACAGTCCAGAATGAAATACCAAGAAATCGTTCCTTGCAGCCGGCAGAATTAATGGGATCTTTGACTACAGAGAGCACCAGGCAGTGAACTTGTTCCCTCACCAGCCAAGAGGCACAGTGCAGCTTTCTTCAGAATAAAAGCTGCGATGTCAAAGGATAGTTTGAGGCTTATAAAAGTGACCTGATGTTTCCCAGTATTTCAGTCCATAAGAAAGACACATGATTACTGACCCTTTCCTTGCTAAAACAATTTCTCTCTCTCCCATAAGCTGATGCAGCAGAAGACTTTATCTTCCCACTGGTAGCTAAATTACGTGTGGGGCAGAGCATTGAACAGAAGACAATCAATAACGCGGTCACAACAAGCTGTCAAATGCCGGGCTGAGCAAAGCTCCGACAACTGTGTGCTAACCCCTTTCTCTCAAGCCTTTGCTTAGGATAGCCATCACATCACGTTTGCTTGTAATTAGATGGTAACTCACACATTTAATGAGGTCACGCTTGGCCAGTTCATGAAGGAGAAACATCTCCCAGCTTCCTGGCAGTGACTGCTGAATGTAGGCAAAGATGTTTCAGTCAGACTCGGTCTTCTAAAGGTAGTTTGTCTTTGTGGAAATAAGAAGAAGACTGGACTTGCAACCTGTTAAACTGGCAGAAAACTCATCCTTCCAGGAGAGTGAAGATATGGTTGGGTTAACTCCCTGTCATGGCTCAGCCATGGTCCAGTCAAAGACTAAGACCTGTATGATGGAACACAAGGATGTGCAGTAGGACAAGGAGGGAGTGGGGCATGACTGCCACGAGCTCAGCTTAGCAGGGATGAAAGGAAGCCAAAAATGACCTGCACAGCATGTTAGGACCTCCAGCAAGGATTCTGCCTTCTCTCCTGAGTCCATCCCAGGACCATTAGCCTCCGAATCCCACGGCACACTCAGCACCCGCAAGGCAGCATGTTGTTGTGTGGCGCACAGGAAAGGTCACGTAACAAAACTCCGGCACTAATGCAGCTTTCTCCACAAGGCTAATGCCATCAGGTAAAGTCTAACTCTTCCACTGGGGACAAACCTCCCTCTTCTGGCAGACGCAAACAGGCAGCAAGGACGAGCTGGAAAGCCAAGCCCAATGTGTTCAGTATGTGCTGCTGAAGGACAGCCTCAGAAGCGGTCACACGTGCACTGATTCAGGCAGTACCTCCCCAAGGAAGAGCCAGGGGTGGAAGCGATAACGGAAGCACGTGCAATGGCAATGGCTTTGCAGCCCTCTGATATGGAAGGGGTCTGCTAAGCAGCCACTGGATCAAAGTTACATATTTCACCCTGATTCAAGGAAAGAAACCAGGAATTCTTACACCTGGGAACTCCGTACACCACCAAGCTCAGCCCACTTGCTGTAACAGAAATGCTTTAGAAGCATCTTTACATTTTACCCTGGACTTCCTCTTACTCTGTCCACCTGGAGCAACGGATCCACCCTGAAGGAATCAGAGGCCCAGCAGGGAAGGCAGATGTGACCATGCTCAGACAGCTGAAATTGTCCAAGCAGAAACACAAAAAACCCACCAGGGAAACCGCTGTTCCTTCCAGCTCCTTAGTGCTGAACATGCAACCAGGAAAAAGCAGGTACAGGAGAGCAGCTGGCCACCAGGACGAAACCCTGCTCTCACAAACCCAGTCGCGTCTGTGGGGAACAGCAGGAGCTGCCCACTGGGCTGATAAATTAGCCCCAGCTAATACTGCGGCCAGGTCTAGTACAAAGCCGTACACAAACACACCTCTTGCATTCCAGTTTTCACTGGTTTGCCTCCCGAGTTGTTTATCTCGGCTCAATTCCTGGATGTGGATAAAACAAACGACATGGACTTTCTCACAGACGGGGCTTCTTGCTGTTCCCTTGACAAATACCATGCTCAGCGAGTATGAGCCTGAAACCCAGAGGAAAGGAAACAACTGCAAAGGGCAAGAAGGAAACAGATCATTTGCCAAGGGACAGCATGAAAACACATTTCTCCTTTAGGCCAGAGCCTTGAAACCTTCCCAGGCTTCCCCCTCGCTCCAAACCACCATTTTCACACCACCATCACCTCCACCACAGCAAACTCCAGTGGGACTGGGGCAAGGGGTAGCATTATCTTCAAGAAGCTGCTCCACAAGGTGTTATGTATTGTCTTAAAGATGACAGCCAGCCCAGGGCCTGACAAGGTTAGCTCTTGACCAGATACAGGTGCCATGAAGGAGCTCGGAGACCTGGTCCACCTACTGGCAAAGCCCCAGAGGCAGCGAGGACAAATGAGCTGTGTGGGGTTTTTTTCATGTATCACCCTGAGAGCTGTTATTAATTGCATTTCACTTCTAATAATTTATTCCAAGGCAAGGAGCTCTGCAGGTGTTCAATTCATCCTGGGCAGAGCCACTGTAGTGGCTGTGGACATATTAATACACCCCAATGGATCTGGGTCTTGCAGTTGGCTTCTCTGGTGTCTAGTAATGTCCAAGCTTACGTAAGCCAGGCTGAATGCCTAGTTGCAGCACTCATAACTAACCTCCCTCTTGTTCATGTGCTTCCTCCTCACAAGGTGTCTAGCACAGGACGAGGGGGACACCCATAGCCTGGCTTGCCCCGAACCCTTCACCCACTTTTTAGCAGCACAGTGCCTTCAGGACATCCACCGCTGTGTTACATCTGGCCAACTCGACTGACAGGGTCAGAAGTTGTGGGAGCAGAAGGACAGATACACACATGCACACGCAGATCATGACGGATGCTCCATTTCCTTATAAAAGCAGGAGAAAAGCAGAACTCTTCCTGGCAACTCAGTGGACGTGAAAAATGCACTCATGGCATTACTGGCATGGTTTGCAGGTTGCTGTTAATATTCCACTGATATTATGCTACCTCCAACCTCAGAGTCTTCTGTGTTTTGGAGCAAGACATTAAACTGTCTTTTAGCAGCCGCCTGCCAAGGGGAAATGGAGGTTTTGACACTTGACCCCTAAGGAAGGATGTGTGGCATTTGGGGCTACCCAAATAAGGATTTGAGCTGGATGCTAAAACAAGCTGCATTTGTAACAGTTAACTATTTTGACGCTGCTTTTGTATCATGGGAGTTCAAAGTGGAATCCCTGACCAGGTGACTGAGGCAACCCCAGCCCTGCAAGTTCAAGTTTCCCTGGGGTCACATTCTTTGCACTCTTTCCATTTGGAAAGGCTGCTTCGCACTGGCATGGGCTAAATAAAACACATTTGTTTTAATAAAGAAGTGAGATTCCAAAGCAGGGCTTAATAGCCAGAAGTGGGTTCTGAAGCAGATCCCACTGAATTAGTCCAAATATCCCACCAATAAAATAAAACAATACTACAAACCCATCTAAACTGCACTGGCAAAGGGGAAAAAAAAAAATCCCTTAACCAGTCAGCTTTTAACAGGGGCCAAAAACCCCTTTTTCTCCTAGGTTTTATTCCTAGGGTCTTGTCTCCATTAGGAGAAAATAGATGTCCTTCAGCTATTCTCATAATTTGGGCAAGACATTTGCTGACACCATTAAGACCTGCCCACCTCCTAGCACAGGTGCCCACCTTGGAGCAGCTCTGGCACCCTGTTGCACCTTGAGGCAGTTCAGGTCATTGGTCTCACAGAAAACCATTGACTTGTTTCCTGGGGCTGGGTTTCTGCAGGATTAGCTCCTCAACCAGCCTAACCTGACACAAGGTGAGAGCTGCACCCAGCAGAAGGAAAAGGACATGGCAGCTGAGAGCAGAACAAGACCACACAGTCTCCTGATTCCAGTTCATGATGGCCCAAAGCAGAAGGCAGCATACTCACTCTCCAGCTGAGACTGGAGGGGCTGAAAGACCCAAACGGTACCTGAAATACCTCTCAAAGCACATTGTGCCTCCAAGATCATTTGGTCCTGAGCCACTCCAGACCTGCTGGGAGAGAAGATGGCTATCGGGGACTGGGACATTATTTGCCAGGACGCAGACTGCTAACCCAAGGTACAGACAGCCCTTACACAGCTCCCTGTGTCCTGGTGGACCTCAGGCACACCATTTAGTCCATCAGCAAAACAGCGTGCTGATCTCGCTGAGGTGCTGAAAGAATAAACACACTTGAGACTGGCATGAACTCTGCGAGCTTTGCGTGCACAATAACAACCCTCTGTCCCCAGTTCAGGCGGTTCCAGTCAGCAGTATGTAAAGTTTGTTACATGATGACCTGAAATAAACTGTAAAAAAAGCGTGGTCCAGCGGCATCGAAACTATTTCAGGGGCCCTGATCCCTGGAGGTGCTGAGCCTCTGTCTTGCTCTCACCATCGGTGGGAGTTCGTGCACTCGCCTCCCTGGGGTGGGTAGAAGTTCTCAGCCTGATTTCCACAGACTGCTGGTATTTTGTTCCAACATTCCCAACATCTTCAAAATACCCAAAGCCTCTTGTGCAATGAGCAACATCCCCTGCTTCCTAGCTACATGGTGGTTTATGTTACTTTCCGCCTACAACCATTTCAGGATTGGCTTTACAGACCTAAGTGGAAGACTAAACAATGCTGGAGCCACAGGAGGAGAATTTGCAGAGTTTGATTCCTTGTTTCATTTGGGCAATCCTTCTGCCTCTCATCAGGGACAAAAAAACTTGCCAACCTCTTGATTGAGGAATAGCACGAGCTCCGCATTCCAGTCCTGAATCAGCCAAAGGAGCCTTTTGGAGCTGGAAAGGGGAAAAAGGGCAAATACCTTTAAGTACATTTAAAAAAAAAAAAAAGCCTCAACACCTGCATTTTGCAGGCAAAAACCTGCTCTCGGGGCACTCTTGAAACCAGCTTGACATCAGCATTTGAAAGGGAATTCCAAGCCCTGCTCTTTCTGGTGCCAGACTGCTTTCCCTGTCACCGCTAGAAACGAAAAGCAAACTCACCCTCCTATATATTCTTGCAGGCACGCTGCAGATGGAAGCCACAATGTGAATATGAACAGAAGAGTATCAAGTGAAGCTGGCAGATTTGGGTTCTGTTTTCGTTGTGGGTTTGGTTGTTTTGGTTTTGTTTGGGTTTTGGTTGTTGGTTGTTTTGTTTTTTTTTTCCCTAATGGCTGCAACAACCTGTTAAAAGTTTTGTAATCTGAAGAGAGCAAACCCTTTTCTGGATGTCCAAGCTCCTCTGCCAAGACATGCTCGGCTGTGAATATTCCAGCTGCATGTTTCACATCATGCTGGCTAAGGATGTGCCAGTATTTTTATTATTCACCCCCCATGGACATTACAGAGCACCACATACATTAAAGTGTTCTTAAGCTGTGCTATTTATGCGTGTGCGCATTACCCGCGGAGATAAAGTCAAATAAATCACATCCATTGTGAAGGAATAAAGATAATAAAATCCAGCAAAACACCCAATGAAGTAACACAATACTGAAATAAAGCCCATAAAAGAAAGAAAGAAAGAAAGAAAAAAAAGCAGCATTAACTCAGAAAACCACCTCTCAACCCATCCCTGCCACGTTCTCCCCCCGCAACTTCTTGTAAAAAGCATAAGCCTGGAAGTCAGCACCAGATTCCTCAAATCTAAATGCCCTTGGCTGCTTCTGGTGAGTGTAAAATTCCCTCCCTTGACATTCATATTCTACAGTCAAGCAAGATTTCACATCAACGCGTTCTCCAGCCTCCTGGCTCCGCACAGCCCTCCGCAGCCGGGCAAAGGAGCTGGGGGCAGGAGGGGGCACAAGGGGTGGGGATGGCAGCAAGCGGCAGCCTGGCTGCATGGAAGCAGCTCCTTGCGACCTGCCACGTTCTCCCTGCTGCTGGCTTTTCTCCTCTCCATCTCTGCCCCTGGAGCGGAGAGCAGCGAGCGCAGGTACCCGGCCGCGCTCCCATCCTCCCGGCGAGCGAAGCCGGGAGGCTCAGACCGCTTTGAACGCAAGCCTCAACAAGAGGGAAGGAAGGGAACCCAACGTCGTGCTGCCGAGCTGGCCGCGCACACGGGGGCAGAGCCCCAGGCACAGCCAGGGGGGCAAAACCAGCAAGGATGCAGGAGTCGAGGAGGGGCGGATTTCAAAGGAGAAACCGCTGCTTTCTACTCCCGAGCCTGATCCGGCAATTTTCAACATCCCCCGGAAAGAGAGCGAGCTTGCGGTGGATGGCAAGGGAGGGGAGGCATTAATAACACCAAGCTCAGCTGTATGGGCATCCCCAGGAGCGCTCCCTCCCGCTGCGATCGCAGCAACAGGTCAGGAGCCTGTTGGAGTCCCCGGGGCTGTGCCCTCGGAGGATGCTCCTCTCCCCCGGCACCCAGCGCCTGGACCAGGGGACCAGAGGAGACCAGGACCCCCATGGGAGGCCACCGCAGCTCCAAGGTGGGCTCTGCTGGGAAGGCAGCCACAGGGAACGGGCTGCCTACGCAGCAGGGCCCCCGCGGTGCCTCAGGCTCCCCCTTCCCATTAGGTGGTCCTCCCACACCACCTCTCCCCGTGTCTCTGGGGTAGCTCTCACCCTCCGGGGTGATTTTACTCCCCCACCAAAGGTGAATCTGAAGCTCTTCCCCCCTCCGCTCCCCTCAGCCGCATCTCCCCGAACTTCCCCCTTTTCTGCCCGCCTCTTCTTCTCCAGAAGACCCCCACCTCCACCCCTGCATTCCCCACGCGTTACCCCCACCCTGGGGCTCCTGTCCCGCGCCTCGGACCCCCCAATACCCCATTTCCCCGCACCCCCAGGGCTGCACCCATGCTTCCTCCCTCCCATTCCTGCCTCCTTCTCCCCCCCCCCCCGCAGGTATCCCCCTTCTCTGCCCTCCTGAGGGGTCTCCCTGCTCCAG
>JAVSBS010019989.1:9585-44554 GCA_033124195.1 Coracias cyanogaster
AAACTTGTTATATTAAATATTATTATATTATATTAAATATAACTTAAATATTAATAAAATAGTGACCCTCTGGCTTTAGACAAAAACATACATATTATTTTCCTTTCATCCTCATTTATATAAATATAACCATATCTATTATCCTGTCTGAGAAAATTTCCTCTAAATGAGGAAATAAAAAACATATAAGACTTTGATTTGGGAGAAGTTTCTCCCCAACCTTCTTGTCACTTCATGCCCTTCTGCTTTTCTGTAGCTGTAACTGCTTGAAAATAATCACATACAGAATAATTCAGCTTTTTAAAATATAGATTGCCTACTTGCCTCAATATTAGCATGTTATAGAGACAGTTACTCTGTGAATTCAAAGTATTCCTGTTTAGAGCATGTTTGGTTTTAACTGTTCTACTGAGTTTCTGTTTTGTGAGAAAAATGAGGACTGTTCATGCAGCTGTTCACTGTAAGAGATATTTTTCCCTGTCAGATATTCACAAGTTGATGCCAGCTATGGTTTGAACTGTGAAAGTGATTTTTTTAAAGGAACTGAATTCCAGATGTCTTAGGCTAGCCAGCATTTAGATTTGTTTGTTTGGGTTCTGAATATATTACATCAGTCTTTGTTGTGCATATTTACTCCTTCATATTAACTTTTTAAAAAGTCATCCAGTATTTATATATTTTTGAAAATTTTCATGTTTTAATTCATTTAATTGTCTTATGCCTTGAATAAAACATATCAATGTATTTTGGCATTAATTATCTTTTTCAAGACGTGTTTGAGTGCAAAGAGATGCTGTTGAACTCATTGCCTATAGTGAATCATAACAGAGTAGCCGCCATGGTCTTTATCCTTCTTGAACAGCTAGCTAAATATACTTTGGGCTAGTAAATACCGTGAGCAAAACTTTCCTTTTGATTTACACTTCAGAATCTTTATCTACAATATACATCTCTATGACATGATCTGTATTTCTTCTGCATGCTGAATTTGTCAGTGCAAGTCGTCTCTGGGGTGATGCTGATTTAGGAGGAGGGCTAGAAATCCACTAGAGATTACACTAAGGTTCTGTTGTATTTATCAATTATTTGATTAATGTAACAATAAATATTGTAATATAAGAACAGTAAATAGAGTAACAATAAATATTTTAATATTATTTAATGTTTTCAAACAGTGACTTTGTTGTCAGGGTAGAATCTTGAAGGCAGATAATAAAAAATAATCGCAAAGTGTTTCAAAATGGTCTTAAAACTGTGCCCTTCGCCTGTACTTGTATGAAAACAGAATCCTTATGTCAGTGTAAAGCAGAATTTCTCTGCTGAATTTGATATATTATTTTTTTTTGCCAGGATTCAGCATTATAGGATATTGATTTAAGTATCTGCCTTGTGTAAAATCACAGCAATTTAAATACTGTGTCACTGGTAATTAGGAATTGGCAGTCTGGTTTATATTACCTTCTAAGAAGGATACTTGTTGAATATTACTACTCCTTTCAAAATGCTGATATTGAAATACTTCCAAAAGACCACTTACACATATAGCATACATCTTAGTACCCCAGATCAATAATATTTTATATAGTGAGGTTGTTGCTTCCTTTTTGCCTAGCTGAGATGCAGGGTCCATGCTAATTTTAAGTCTGTATTGTAACTCATAGAACACTAATATGCTAGAAGAGTTTAAATCCTACTAGTATAGGACCTTGTGTCAGTTTGGTCGTATTCATTCAGAATTTCAAAATTACATAATAAAATTGTCTATATTTTAATGTAATTACACTTCAAGGCTTACAGGCATTTTGGACCAAATGTACTTGATCTTTTTTTCTCAGCTGCAGGTTGGCTCCCTAGGAGTCTTTTTAACAGTAGATGCTAGCCAAGGAGTTGTGGGAAAACATTTGGATTACAGAACATATAATTTTATCCCATCATCATTACTGAGCTGATGGATAGGAATGAGGAAACAGACTGGCAAGTAAAACAAGTTCCTGATAGAAATAGCTTTATATTGAGGCTAACATTAACATGTGCAGCCCTGAGGTTTTATGCTTCTTTTAATAAACAGATCAAAATTGGTGGGTAATTCAAAACTAAAAGGTTCATTCACCTCGATTGTTGAAATTACTATGAAAGCTTGATGTTGCTTTCAGAAAACATGAAGCCATACTAGCTTCTGGAAAAGTACTCTGTGTAGTTTGTTGTGCTGTAGGTGAAATTTGTATACCTTCATAAACACGTGCTTTTACAGAATAGTGAAGGGCATTCTGGTGTACCTAATGAGTAAATTGTGAAGATCGAAGTATATTTCTTTCAGGAAATGAATTGGTAGAACATAACAAACACCTTTAACTGTGGTGCTATATATAGCATTGATGAGCAAAGTCAGGGTACAAAATACTGTGATGCCTTTATTTAGTTCTATGCTGACTAGGGACCATATTTTAATCTTATGGAAAATAATTTAGGTTTTTCCCACAAAGATACATGCTTTCTCAGATGACATTTTCTCCTTCTGTACTGTGGTGATGGTATCTGAGCGTATCACAAGCACTTTACCAGCCTGGATTATATTGTCATATGTGCAGGACTCTAATCTTTCAGCTCAAGTTCTCTTCTGTCAAACTAAAAAGTAGATGTATGTGGTGGATTCGTGCTAGCTATTATCCTGGATCTTGGTCTACTTTGTAGAACCAATGAGCACTTCAATGCAAAAATGCCTGTAATAACTAATGAAAGAAGTAGGAAAAAGCACATTATTTTGATATGACTTTGCTTTCTCAGTGACCTTAGCCAGTTCACATCACTTCTCCAGTTTGGTCTCTTCATCTGTAAAGATAAACTAATGACACTCCATACAGTATCTTCTTCCTGGTTGTCAGGTACTTGAAAGATTAGGATTTCTATTAGGGATCTGAGAGAGTGGTTAGGCACTGGAACAGACTGCCCAGGGAGGTGGTGGAGTCACCATGCCTGGAGGTGTTTAAAAAACAAGTGGTTGTAGCACTTGAAGCTATGGTCTAGTGGTTAGGGAGATATTGGGATGAAGGTTGGACTTGGTGATCCTGGAGGTCCTTTCCAACCATAATGATTCTATGATCTCATAGGGGAAGCCAAGACTTAAAGCTCACTTTACTGTGGTGCGCCCTCTTTAGTCTACAGAACTGATACTTCTCAGCTGACTTTGAAGTTGACGCCATTCCTACTGCCATAGCTGAGTGTTCAGTTTTCTTGTGCTCAACTTGTCTGCCATTACATGCTTTCCAGTAGTCTGACTCGATATTGGAAATTATGTAGCTTGTCAACTGCTAACCACTTTTCCCTTGACAATTCAGCTTTTCTTGTGGTTGTAACAGTTCTCATCCTTTGCAGCATTACAACACCTGTACAAAAGTCATCCTTATTATTGTAAAAGGATCTACAATTTAATATCTGAGGATAGTGGAGAACTCTGGCTCCTAATCAATGATCATATAAGTTTGAAGAGTTTCATTCTCTTTTACTTTCAATGAGACATTTAGGGGTGAAAGTGGGAGATGGCCTCAGTCATGCCTTGTTTGAGCTTATAAAGAAATAAGAGACAGAGGTATGCTGGCAGCATTTTGTAAGAACAGGATTGTATGGTAGGATTTTAGATTTCTTTAATTCTGTGGAGTTGATTATGGACTTGGAACTATGTAGCTAGGTCCTAATAAGCAGAAAATTTGGTGCCTTACAGATAGCTGAAAAAAACACGTTCTGTTTTCATTTTCCGTTGGAATCAATTAGAAGTCCCATTGACTCGAGTTTGGAATTAGGGCAAACCTAATAACCTGCTGATTCTGAACTTGGTATTCAAGGGGGAATAGGAAAAAAGATAAGATGTAGGGCAAATTAAATAACCTGCTGATTCTGACTGTAGTATTCATCTGGGAATATCTAGAAAGAGAATACTTTTCATAAATTTGGATATTTATTACCAACATCATCATTATAATTAATCATTAGTTTAATACATTCTTATGAACCATGTGGTAAAAGTACAATTATATGGCCGATTTTGTTTTACATTTAAGGGACTCTCTGATTTCTGGAAAAATCTGTGTCATGAAAAAAGCAGACGGTGTATACAGTAGAATCACTTCTGCAGGTGCTGTCACTACAAACTGTGAAACTGTGTATTTTGCCTATGTGTTACGTACCAGCAATGCTACGTAGGTGTGCAAGTTGCAGATTGCTTTTAGTTTGTGGCACAACACACAAAGTCTTGAAAAGAAAAGGTTTGACCTTTTGGTGGTTTTTTGGTTGGTTTTTGTTTGTTTGTTTGTTTTCTGGAGAAAAGGCTTTGTGCCATTTAAAGGCAGAGAAACTAGACTGATTCTTCCCACAGTGATGTCTTTTTGTAATTAAGAGAGCATGTACAGCCATTACAGAGGCCACAGACATTACACTGTACAAGTGGAGATGTATCTCACAGTTCCAAAGTTTCAGAATTATGTCCTAATTTCTGATACAGAATGACCTTGATGTTGATCTTCTTTCTATTCTATGCTTTTTAGCTTTGACAAAATATTTTTTTAAATGACGCTTTTGCCAAATGAGGTATTTCCATTAGGAAATACTCTGTGACAAAGATTACATGTATATATTATAAACTATATGTACTTTCTTTTTAAGAAGTATATAGAAAATCGCATAATTAGTGAGTAGACATGGGGTGAAGAGCCGTATCTCAATATTGTAATTTTCTTTAGAAGCTTGTCCTGTCTCTTCTTTATTCCCAAAGGTGACAACAAAAATGTTGACACACACGTGTCAGCATTTGTACAATGGGTGTCTAGGGGAATAGCCATTATGAATAGTTTTAGAATGAATTATGGTCTTGTGATGCAAAGATAATATTCATTATTAATAAAAATGCGAGAATTGGGGCGTAATGCTATTTAAAAAAAATGCTCTACAGTCCTCTTGGGAAAGGTATTATGTTTCCTGGTTCTGAATCATACAGGAGTGATAAAAGTGAAAAAAGTTTAGATTATGCTGATTGTTATGCAGCAATGGGCTTCCATTTTACATTTGTAAAATCATTTTTACATTTTAAATTAGATTTTTAACCTGGAATGTCCAGGGTCGAGAGGTGGAGAGGCTAGTGAGATACTGTGTCTTTCTCAGGCTACACACATTGCTATGTGTAAGCACAATGAATTTCGGCTGAGTATTTACAAGGGACTGGACAGATGCTTTGCATCACATCATCTCCTAGAAAAGCAGTTGAATTTGAATTTCTTCAGGAAATTTCCAGGAATGTTAGTGCTGACAGGGAGATTACTAGTTTTGCTCCTTTTCAGTTTGCTTTTCTTCCCATATTTCCTCATCAAAGAAGAGATAGGTTAAAATGAAAGTTTAAACCAATAGCTGTGTGTCACTTAATTTTTAAGACTTTCATGGGATGACATACAAAGGTTTCTAAGCAGAGTTTAGAAGAACTGATTAATGCCTTCCTGCAACATCCTCAGATGGTTGTTGCTGAACTGTCCAGGAACTGATTCTCTGTGAAGTTTGTCTTCTGTGATACTTACTGCAGGAAAATGTTTTCTGTAATATTACATTGCAAAGAACATGTTTGGTTTTTTTTAGAAAACATATAGTTTCTCAGAGATAAAATGTGAACTGTCATTCAACGTTAGACAAAATATGTCTGGTTTGGTTAAACATTTATCAAATAATTCTGAATAAAGTTTTCATATTCTTACATAAAACATTCAGGACTTAAATGTTATCAGGGAACCATCAGCATTTTCCCACTAGTTTACCAGGAAGAAAATATTATTTGAATATATTTCCTTGTTGACTCAAAACTCCATTAGTTTTCCGTGAATGCTATATCAGTTGTGGTAGTTTCCAGGAATTTCTGGGGTTTTTTTGTCAGTGTTCTTGGTCCAAAGTATTTGGAGAAGCAAGCAGCTAGGAGGAATTAGTTACACAGCCTTGAACTTGTGCTTTTTCCTCTACAGGACTTAAACAACTGAATCTGGAATGATAATAAGTTGTACACTTAAGCAGCACAGCACAGTTTTTATTGTTGTTTTCCACATTACAAATTTTGAAACTCAAAATTTTAAACAAATGATACATCAGATTCGAAGTTATGAGAAAAATATTTTCACACTGTTTCTTAGTTGGGTTTTTGTAACATAAGAAGTTCCAATGATAGAAATAAAGTTAACGTTATAGAAGTTTTTACCTGCTATTCTTGCAAATCCACTGGCAACTACATTTTTAATATTTGGAAAATTGTTAATTTCAGAAATTTCATATATTCCCCTATCATTGGTTGGATCTCATTCTCTTGTTATAAATATCATTGGAGTCTTTAAGTAAGTATGGTCTTTTCTTGTGCATTCTAAATTCCTGCATCATTCAAGTTTGTAAGGGGACTGATTAAACAAATCTCTGCTATTCAGTCACATATTACCCATTATACTTGAGTCATGCTGGTGGATTTTGTAAATCTTAAATCAGGGAAGCATGCACAGCAATAGAAGTGAATAATAAAATTTCCTTCCAATTTCTCCCTTATTAAAAGAAAAAAAAAACAGAAACATGTCTATTGGAAGTGGAAAAATAGTCTAAGTTGAAGGCGCCGCAGGAATTCAGGAGCAAAGCTACCTTCAATGAGTGGTGGCTTTCATCTTTTCTGCTGTATGTGTTCAGGAGTGGAACTTGTCTCTCCATTTTATTAATGTTTGCATTAAAAAAATAACAAAAAACAGTGCTGCTATAACTATTGCGATAGAGGTATACCTACTTAAAAAAAAAAAAGGCTTTTAGAACTTAGCAATATTTAGTTATTTTGATGTTGTACTAATTACTGCTTGGATAGCCTAAATATATAATGTGAACTGAATAAAGGTTTTCATGTTACTCAACTGCTCTTCCTTAGCTATCATCAGAAATTTGAAAAACAGCACATAATTATGTCCTGGAAAATTGGTCCTTGTCCAGTCTGAGCTCTCAGTGACTTAAGTTTTCAGTCATTATAGAATGCAGAAAGAGGTACTAAGGAAGTTAAGTAACTAATGGAATTGAAAGAGAAAAATGTCTTTAGAAATCATATCTATTGTTCTGGACAATATTTCTAAAATATTTTGCTTTTGTATATTTGTCACATTCAGTAAAATCAGTCAATTGATGGACTAAAATAATTTGTCCTGGTACTCTTTTCATGTCTCTGTAAATCAGGATTGATGCCTCTTAAAGCTAAGACATAAAGCCATTGTAAAATATAAGATCAGAATCAGGTCCTCTGGTTAGAAAAAAAAATAAATCTTTCATGTGTATTAATATTAAAACACCCTAAAGCCTCAAGAAACAAACAGGCTTAACCTTGCTCACTACTATGTAATAATTACTTAGCAATTGTCATAAAGTTTGCTTTGTCATTCAGATGCGTAAAAACATTTTGCCAGCACAAAAATGACTGGCAAGACGCTTTGCTTCCTTGTTTCACATAACTTTATGGTAACAATAATTACTTATTCCACTTTTAAATTTTTATATATTTGTAGAATGCAATGCAATTTTCCCTTATGAAATTATGAATTAATGGCTAAAAAAATTTTCATATTTTAATCCCACTTCCCACCCCCATTGCTGAGATGACCTATGCTTGCTGTTTGAAAATCGACTGTCAGGTATTTTTTTCATCTACATGTTTGAATCAATCTTCCTACTCCTTTTGTTGTTCTTAGGTACTCATTTAGCACACAGGTTTTTAAACCATAGCTCAGTATGGTCAGTTTGCTTCTTCCCTAGTCAAGCTATCAGTTTAATTTTATCACTGTCAGTTTAACATGTATGAACATAAGGCACACAAAATCTATATTCTGAAAATATTACTAAGTTAATAAAATAAGGCACTTAGGAGCTATAATTTGTCAGGATAAAAGATACTGTACAGTTTTTATTTCATCTGTTTCTGGGTGTCCATTATGATAGTCTTTAATTACATGATCATATACCACTTTTTCCTTGAGCTTTCTGCCTCACTCAGTGCATAGACTGGCTAATAAATTCTTCAATATTTTGTTTTCTTCTTGTTATTGTGTGTAGACCTGAGCCTTATTTATCATCCATATTCAGACCAGCTCTAAAGAGAAATTACTGATTTTTCCCTGGGCTTTTCTAAGGTTTTCATAACTATAGTATCTGAGCTTCTAGGCAGATATTAAAACTTACACAGCGCCCATGTAAAATGACAGATGCTACTATCCCAGTTGTAGTGGAGAACTGAGGCAAGAGAGACTGCAGGTAAAAACATTCACTAGTACTGAGTGCATAACCTGAACTTTTTCTGAGTACTTCACATATGACATACTCAAAGCATCCACTATAACTTCAAAGTGCAGTTTACAGTGACTTTAGATTATGGTGTTGAGTGATCACCACTGCATATTCTGGAATATCCAGCAAGGCACGCTCCCCAAGGATGCAAATGTCCTGAACAGCATAAGGAATGACCACCTAGAAAATGCTTGGCTTTGAAAACCTGACCAAAATCACATGAGATTGTTAAGAGAGAAGGGGATAGAACATACTTCTTCAAGGCAGTGTTCACGTCTTAGTGGTATGTGGTATAACCCACTCCTTCTTGGCAAGGACTCTTGTGTTCCAGGGGCAGGAATACTGCCTGTTGGCACAGCTTTCTTCATTACTTGGTCATTACCTTTTGCTAAGAATAGACCTCTTCTGTGTGCAGAACGAGTAAAGGAAGCTCTAGAGACAACTGCATTAAACTGTGTAATTAAAGGCTATATCATAGTGTATATGAATAAAGTGGATGGATTTAAGTTACGTAAGAAGCCTTATGTCTCAAAGCTGCTATTTTTTACTTTGCAACCTAAAGAACATTCTTTTATGGTAGCAAAATAGTCAGTGTGTATAATTTTTTATAGGTTTTTAAAACTCTACTCCCACTCAGACAGCCCATCCCCAGCTATTGTGTTTTCTGCACCCTTTCCACAGGCCCAGCAGGGAAGTTGCAGATGGGCTGACACTTGCCCTGCTTCAACACTGGGTAGACGTACCTAGCACACGCTTGAGCTTCCAGTGACAAGGAAAATCTGCTGAGGCTGAGGTTAAAGTATTGAACCACAGTCCAAACAATCTTTCAGGAGGTTCCTGATAAAATCCAAGATATCTCCACTAACACTGCACAAGCATATTTATGAGAAAGTTTGCAACTTGAACAGATTCTGATGGTTTTTCAAAGGATTGGCAAAAGGTTTAAACCTGAAAGTCAAGTTACTCCTGCCCAAAAGATTTTTATATTTCTGCTTCAAAATAAGTCTGAAGTCAAAAGGAATCAGAATGGAGATGAAACTTACCTAGTGTTCCCTTGGGGAGATAGTACTGCTAACATAAATGTCAGATTTTTCAGCTGAGATACTTTTTTATGACTAAATCAAATATATATTTTTAAGACTGAAAAAGGAATTCCTTACTATACTGGGTCACTCTGTTTTTTATAATTAGTATGATCAATCTTCCTCTGTAGTAAGTGCATCTTTTAAATAAAGACACAAATTTGTTTCAGTATATTTCAGAACCTTTTCTCCAAGAACTTAATTGAATTTTTAAAATGAAATGTAACCATTGTATTTGTGCATATGTTTGTTCAGTATTGCCATTAAAAAATTTTATCTAAAAATATTTCTTAAACTCTTCCTGTAAAAGCTTTTTATGAGGAATAGTGTAGTCATAATACAATATTCTGTACACAAGAACCACAAATGCAGAGTTAATCTTTGACTTGACTAGCCAGTATTTTTAAGATGCTTCTGTTTTTTTAAAAGCCACATTTGTTACTGTCCCAGGAACTTTAAACACACTTTTATTATTTTTCTTCTTATTTAGAGATTGTTAGTTTCTCTACTTACAGAACTAGCTGCTCTTTCTTTGTCTATTAAAAAATTATGAAGATGAAAAATATTTTTTCCCTTTTCCTTTCCATTATTTATATTATATCCATTACACTATACTATGTACTATTTTGACTATAAAGCATACAAATAAAAAGCTATTAGGAAAGGAGGTGGAGACAAAATAACAGTCAAATTCCCAATAAATTTCTTTATGATCACTTAAGTCACAGATGGTCCCACTGTATTTTGTTGGATCATTTGTATGACAAATTTTATCCCATCGATTCCCAATATAGATTAATGCATATAAGAATATGCTGCAGATAACGATGCTTATTTTAGTAATACAATATGACTATTTACAAGCATATGATTATGCTATATGTTACCTCATGGTATTTAATCACCTAGTAACATTTTTCAGGAATATTAAATGTTACTCCTCTCACTGATTTAAACGGGACTATGTGTGTTAGAATGAATAGAAAAGTTCTTAAAGGAAATAAGTTCAATAGTCCAAAAACAATTATAAATCATGGTTTAAGCCTAATGAGATACAAGCTAATATGCAGAATTATAGACACTCATTTAAAGTATTTATATTTATAAATTTTTAGAGAGAACTATTCATGTTTTTACATATTATAAATGTTGTGCCTGATATGCAACCTTATTAGACTAATCTTTAGAAATGCCTTTTTAAATGAATAATAGTGAGTTTAAATTCAGATGTCTGTATGCATATAAGTTTTGTTCAAGCTCAATATAGGTGTTTTTTACCACCTCTTTGTTGCCTTTTCTATAAACAATTGCAGTGCTATTTCCTTAGGAAAGCTTAAATTGTGCAGGAAAATAGTACCGGTCAGAAATCCTAGTCCTATATAACATCCCCAAAGCTGTTTTTTGCTAAGCAGTAAAGGATGTATAGTTTGATACACTCTGATTTTACTGTCACTTAAAATATGTCCCTAGCTCAGCCATACTCTTCTGAAATATTTTTTTTTTCTTTTGAAACATAGAAGATAGTATACAAAGAGCGAAGCCAAGTTTATTAGCCTAATGAGACCTTAGGATATAAAAAAAAAATTAAATGCATTGACACTTTCTTTATAATTTGTTTAATCTACTACCTACACTTACCAGACTTCTCAAAATACAGTCTTCTGTGATTATTTACAACATTAATGTATTTCATAAACTGGCTTAAAACTCTTCTCAATTTAATTAAATTCTAGAAGACAACTTGTCCGAAATGTAACTTTATAAAGCCTTTTTTTAAAGGCAATACTTCTCTTAATAACCAGAGGCATATTTATTTCACAACTGTAAATGTGCCATCTCTGGGATTTATATCAGTAAGATTAAAAAATGGGTAGTTTTCTGTATTTTTTAAAATGGATGCAATTATTTTTTTTTGTCAGGATTTGTCATTCACTTGTAAAACAGCAGCTGAACTAAGTGTTCTAAGTGAAACAGCATAGCCCCTGAACCTGAGGTTACTCCTCTCTCAGATCTGCCCCCATACACATGCGGAATCATGCTGCCACTTGGTTCTGCTACGATGGTTTGGGTAAAGAGAAATAATTTTCTTGGGAGGACTTTGTTAAGTTCGGATCATCGGCTGTTCCTCAGACACTTATGCCATTTAATCCAAAGGGGAAAATAGAAAGAGGTTTTCTCATAGCAAACATGCAGTAGCATAAGGGGAGCCAGGTCTTTGCCTGCTCAGCTACAAAAGAAGTGGGCACAAAACACTTGCTTTCATCTCTTTGAATTTCTGTCTATATAGTTGCTATTGATTCCTGCAAGCATTATTAGTTATCAATGTTCTGGCCACAAAAATTATTTAAAAAATTTATTGGAACTATTAGGAAAACTTCCAGTGATTTGGAAAATACTTTCTCTGTTTCAAAGGAGTCTGTTTTCAAAGATAAGTAAGGTAAAATTTGTCTCTGAATAAGCCTAGTAGCTACAGTGTACTGTATCTAAATAAAAATCATGACGTTTTTCAGCTGAGCTTGGGAACTGGAGCTTCATTTTCTGTGAGTCAGTAGCATCACTTTAAAATCAAGCCTTGGAAAACATACTCCTGAAATTTTCATAGCTGTCAAAAATATTTTTGAGACTTGCTTTCCTTTTACCTGCATTTCAAAACAGATTCCTGAGTTTCTATTTGTTTTTCAAGTATTTCAGCCAAGTTTCAATATGGCTCGGTGTTTTCTCTGACTATGCAAAAGATCGTCTGGAAAACTGTTGATAAAATAAGACTGGCAATATTGTTGAAACAAACCTCTGGTGAACAAATAAGTGGTATCAGGAGAAGAATGTAAAAAAAAAAAATCTGAAACATTACTAGCTATTATGGTAGCATATGCTCAGCAAAGTGTCAACAAATTACTGGTTACTGAAGGTGGTGTGTACTGCCTACCTATTTCTAAAGGTTGTGCAGCAGTCTCACCATGAGTCTTATCCCATAATTCTTACTGCAGGATGTCCTTACTGGTTTTTTTTTGCTTGATAAGAACTATATGATACTTAATATAGGACTATCTACAAATTCTCCTCAATCAATGCCGGATTCCTTCAGAAATTCATTTTAATTGTGATAGTTAGTTCTTGGTCTTTGAAGTTGGGTTTTCCTTTTTGCAGAATTTCCTATGGTTAAGAAAAACTTACTATGAAACAACCCTTTTTTTAGCTTTGGGTCCAGATATTATTTCTTCTTTAAAAATTGGATCCTTCATAAATGATCACATCAGATGAATAGTAGACATCTGGAAGCATAAAATGGAAAAAAAGGAGACATGAAGGACTAAGAAGTAATTAAGTACTGGAAATGGGATTTGGAATTGCTATTTTATTTTCAGAATTCTATTACAAGTTCTTTATATATCTCAAGTATTTAATCTCCCTCACAGTTTTTCATCCATCAAATAAGGTTAATAATATTCACTATCTTCTTACCATTCCTTGTCTGTTTTGTTTAGTTATGTCTGAAATTTCGGAGCATATTTTACTATATTCCTACCAATGACAACAGAAGTAGATCTTACTTATGGTTTTAGATGTTACCTGTTATATACAAATTGTGCTGTAGTTGAGATCTAAACATTGGAGCAAAAGTAATGAATATTTTTTTTGTGATTTCAGGTATTCCAGATTGCTTTAAGAACAACAAAGTTCCTGATGTATTCATACATATTCTTTATAAACATATGTTCTTTTTTGGAATAACCTGTTTGGACCTGGTTTGTGAATTTTTTCTCATAGCGCAACATGACAAAAAGATCTAAAAAGATTAGTATATCCTTGAGTAAACTGTTGTTTATTTATAAAGAGGTCCTTAACAAATGTTGAATCAAAAGATTGTTAATTTTATCTCTTTTGCAAGCAATAACAAAAATACTTTTTGGAAATTAACTGAAAACCTACTGAAATACATGTAAAATTCTATTTTATTGGGATAAATGTCAGCTGATAAAAAGAATTTTCTTAGGCGTATTGCCCTCTAATAGCACTTGCTGATGCTATTGTATGAAGGATTTTAGAGCTTTTCATCAGAAAGTGTTTACAAAATGTCATAGAATGTAAAGCTTTGTACTTGCAAAAAGGTGTAAGGGGGGAAACAGTGATTTTCATTAATACCTGGTTATGTAAAGGCTATTCTGAACAATACAGACTGATTGACTAGTAAATAGAAGAAAAGCACTTTTCTAACTTTCTAGCTTTTTGGTTCCTCTGCTACTAGCATCAGATGAATTTGTTCATCTACAGTTGAATTGGAATGAGAATCTGATTTTCAGTGATGTAACAGTGGAATGATTCTCCTCAGGCAACCTTTGAAATCAAGGGAATATTCTTTCTGAAATTTTTGGTTCTACCTCAAACTGCTTGAGCTATCACCTTCATGGAAGTTAGCTATTGTTGTTCATGAAAAATGTATCCAAGTGTGTTGCTTTTACTAACTATTTATAAAAAAGTTTAGGCAGAAATAATTCTAATCTTTATAAAATGAGATAATCTTATGAAGGCCTAAAGTATATGTATCTTAAATGACTGTAGCTGTAACGTTTGATGTCATGAAGGTCTCATGAGGGTACCTTTAGATAGCAGTTAGAGAGTAGTCTAACAAATAATTCACTTATTCTTAATGAACAATAGATATATATATATATAGTATATAAAAGGATAGCTAAACTGGGAAATGTCCAAATCACCATTTGAAAATATATAACTTGTACTGAACACGCAGTCCAGCTACGCGTTTTTTACCCTTTGGATAAAATGACCAAAGAGAGTGTGTGACACCTGTGTCACAGAAGATGATAACCTGCTGAAGAATGCAAAATCTACGGGAAAAGGAACTGGTTAAATAGAGGTGAAAGGGAATCATAGGTTGCATTATAGGTCCTGGGTTATGAAGTATCACCACATGCTAGGTGCCTTTGCATAGCCACTGTCATGCTGGCTACTTTTCATGGGTACCTCTGCACAAAACATTTCACTGAACTGTACAGCTAAGCAAGGCTAGTAGATCGGATCACAAGGAAAGAGTGATTAGATAGAAGCCCTGTCCAACGGCACAGACAAAATCCCAGACTGAGCAATCCACAGTGCTGACCCAGTGTTCTCAATTTCAGTTTGGTTTTAAGTAGAATGATAAGGGGTTTTGAGAGTAAAGCACTTTGGCTAAATGAAATGTCAGAAAGTCTATGATTGCAGAAGGCAGCATGGAGAATTCAGACCTTTAAATCTTTGAGCAAATGTAAACATGTAAACTCCTAATTAAAGGAAGAAGTTAAGTATTAGCTATCATAAAAGTAAATGTTTAATCATTAATGGAAAATACAAAAGAACAATATAAAAGGACCAGTCATTCTAAAACGTTGGACAGATGACTGAAGTTTGAAATACTATATTATTGAGTAGAACAATGCTAAAAGATTTTATCTTAAAATCTTTTTATTCTGACATTGAAATTTAACTAAGTAGCGGGGAAATATAGATTCTATAGCTTTGAAGATCATACTATTACTCTGACACCTCCTGTGAACAAATAAATCTTTGTTATAATTTACACACGTACTCAAATATTTTTAAATGGAAACAGCCATAAACATAGCAAGACCTTATGAACTTTCCTAGGTGTGGTGTAAATAAAGGGAGGTTTTTTCCCGAAGGTGAGTGTCTACTTATTCACCTCTCGTGATATCTATAGGAATTTACTGACAAGCTTTCTATTGTGCTTTTGGTTACTATACCAGCTCCACAAAGCAATCTTAACATACTACACAGGCCTTTCCTAATATTGCTAAACTATAGCAGAATATATTAAAAAGTAAGATACCACCTTTTCTATGGTCTATTGCCAGACTACATTACGCATGCATCACACTCCTTTCCTTCATCTTTCCATTTCATAGCTGTGTATGCTGACACTATGGGATTGCTGGAGGTAGCGTATGTATTTAGTTAAATAGTTTTTATTGTATCTCATACACCATTCTTGGACAATAAATAAATTACCCTTACTTTAAAATATCTCCTAATCTCTCTCAAAATGCTACATTCCAGAAAACTGAACATTGTATCTTTTGAGTTGCTAGTAAGATTTGCATGTGCTAGAAATCTGTTGCTACCTTTGTAAGTACTTCAAAGTACAACAAGATCAGCTCTTTTCGATAATGGTCTTGGACAAGAAACTACAGGTTCAGTTTCCTTAGAATAATATAAAATATTTATTTCCTTTGGGGGCAAACGTATGAAAGTAATTTCCTCTCTATTTAATCTATTTTACAAGGTACACTGTAGGCCAATTCATTTTCGGCAAATGTTAAAACAGCATTTTTTTTTTTCTTTTGGGAAATTGCTTGCTTACGAAGAAAATGTCTGGAGTTTGGGGGAAACCTTATCAAGTTATTTCTGTGCCCTTATCATAGAACAGTTTTTAGCAGACACTATTAATCAACAGAAATTTAGGGATATTGAGATAAAACATGGCAGTGAGCAAGACAAGATTATATGCTTATTTAGGATTTCCTTGTGCCTCCTTTAGAAGCCCTCAGATTATATATAGATTTCAAGCTGTGAAAAAGGTAGTAGAATGGTCATTAGATTTGGGACTTCGAATTCTATTCAAGAGATTTTGTAAATATGTTTAAGAATAATACCAAATTGATGAATGATTTTTAAATCACGTCAGCAATGAAATACAGGAATCTCTGGTTGTTTATCTTGGCACAAAGTCTTTGCCCTCTTCTCAGTTCCACTGAGTAATAAATTGCGCAGTGCAATTTCACTCAAGGATCAACCTGAGATAGAATAAAATTGTGAAAGTTTTATACTTTCCCCCATTTATTGATAATAGTGTGCTAGCCTTCAGATATCTCAGTTCTCAGTTCTGTAGTTCTTATATTTAGGGACTGAATTTGTTTTTTCAAATTCAGCCCACTTGAAATGTCAGTGGATGTGAGGGTCATACACCATTTCTGCCTGGAACTGCGTTTTCTCATAAAAATACTAACAGGTTTGGTTTTATTTGCTCTAATCCCTATGCAATGACGTTAAGGAGAAATAGGTTATTCTTGGGAAAAATAGAGTTATATTGTAGTTTTAGAAATCTTATTATATAAAAATCTTTTATGAGCTACCTGACTTAAACAGCATAACTGTCAAAACTTTCTAAGTATGCTCAGGAACATAAGTCCTAAGTCCTCTTGAGAGGTCATATTCTCTCTGTGCCTGAAGTAAGCCTGATGGACTTTAACTTGTGGTATGTACTGTATTTGCAATGCACTCTAAATGTAAGAATTTAGTGTAAAATTTTCATTGCACTTAAATCCATGAGAATTTTGCCCCTCATGATCTCAAATGCTTGAAGCCTGTCTTAATTGTTCTTTGCATTTGTATTACTCCTTCTGGTACATGCATGTGAGAGAAAGAGAGAACTAATAGATGTTATCTAGTTTGCTGAGAGAATGTAGAAACAAATGTTTTCTTCTTAGGTATGCCACTTAGATGTAGAGATAAGACCTAAGTTTTTTTAAAGTTTGTTTTCACAAGGACCTTGTTGGTTTGGCTGCTCCATGAAAGAACTGCACTTCTCTTTTTGATGAGCCAGAATATTTTTGTTTGAATGAAGCTGCCTTTATTTTTTGGAGAATAATTTCTTCTTAATAAAATAATAAGAAAATAAGAAATTCTGCAAGACCCTATTACATTATTAATGCTTTTTTTAATATCCTAGCAGATATATACTTTACAGTGGCATCTCCATTATAATTTTATGGAAAAAAAAATAGTCCTCAAGCTAAGGATTTATGGTTCCATTTACAAAGAAGGAGTGTATTGAAAAGTAAAATTTCATATGCAGGAATTACCAGTTACCTATAGTAAAGAACATTGAAAGGAGAACTCCTATACAATACATGTGAAATTGAAACAATACCTTTACTTTGTGGAGCTTTTCTCAATGAATATGATTTGTTTGTGATATGAAGAGGTAAGAATTGGTATAAGGAGTTGTATGAAAGAAAAAACTATCTATCTCTTGTTATGGAGATACACTGGACTTCTGAATGACAAAGCAAAGAAGGTATTTTAGTCTCATTGATTGAAGGTCAGTATAGAAGCCAAAGAAAATGAAGGAAATCTACCATTCAGGTGTGCTCTTTAAAGCAGAAAGAAAGGATTAATGCTTCTGTAAGAGATGAGATTGCTGGAAATGCAGTACAAGAGCTCTCGAAGGGGAAAGACCTTCAAACTGGCTATTTCAATGAGTCGCCATCCTGAGAAAATTATATGGCCATATGGCCTGTCTGTAGCATGTGAAAAAATAGTAGTAAAGCAGCAGGATGCAGTTGGACTATATATTGTTTTACTCAGAACAGGTGCTTTCACATTGTATTTATGTGATGATTAAGAACTAGTAATTGACAGCAATGCTAAAGTCAGAATTTGATAACGGAATTTATCTTGGAAAGGCTGGGCTATAGCATAACACTTTCTTAAAGGATACCCTGAAACTTCATCTCTAAATAGGCAAAGATTGTTCAGTTTTGTGTTTTTTTGGCAATTGAATAAAAACAGGGCTCCCCCCCCCCCCATTTACATTTCTCTCTTCTTCTATCTATATGCTTCAGTTTTATTTTCTCATTCCTCTTGTCTTCTTTTTGCTTAGTCTTGCATTCTCTCTTTTTTTTGGCATTAGGCATTAAATAAAGCAGCCAAAAAGGCATAAGTCCAGTAACTTTCCATATTCTCAACCCAAACAGCACAGTTCAGACTTCTGGATTTATGGATCAAGAGCAGCCAGACAGATCCTTCTATCAGAATACAAGTCTATCATAACAGAAGGCATTTGCCCTCATTTCAGTCTAAACTTCTGCAAAAAAATTAGTTTTGGCTCTGCACCATGTGAAGTGTGGACCTGTGTAAACATCATGATTTAATCTGAATTGAACAACTGCATTTTGAAAGACAGTAGTTTGTATACATACTGCAAGACCAGCATCTCTAAGTTGCTCCAATTTGTGTTAATCTAATGATCCAGCTTGGATTTTATCTGCCACAAATTTCATGTTCTAGGAAGATACCAGATGAACTGGTCTAGGTTTTATTACAGCATCACAAAGAGCCTTCAGGTAAGTGTAAACATTTGTTGAAATGTCTTGCTAACTTTGCTACTGGACTATGACTATATGCTTCCTATTGATGCTGTTCACAGTTGTGTGCCAAAAAATGCTGTGTAATCTGTTCAGCACTTCTACAATCTGCTGTTGATGACTCTGTGACTGTCAGCTGCTTTTCACTACAGAACATTACATCCTCCTTTGCTTTTACTTCATGTGCTATTCCAATTTAAGATAATACCTGTTACTATCTACTGCGCTTTTTTTTTAATGACTATAATACTCATGTTCTGTTGATCACGTTTTCCAGAAATGACAGGATGTCTGAGATGCTCATGCAGTTTTCTTTAGCATTCCCCAGTTATCACATGCTCTGATTTGCATTGCTGATTCTTTTTTGATGTTGAACCTCATTCCGTTAAAATTTCCTCCCTCAGATATTTCATTCTTATACTGTCAGAATTACTCATATTCCTTATTGAATGATATTTAACAGAGTGATAGAGATAAGGAAATGTACATAGCAGTCATAATTGGTTTTAGATGGCCTATATTACTGCAGATGGCCTCTGCAGTTTTGAAGGAAATATTTTATTCCTTTACAATCCCCTTGAATGCCCTGCTTCTCCCCTTACTGCTATGTCTTCCCATTTCTGTTCCTTACAAACAGTTCCTTTTCCATCTCTCCATTTCTTTTATGGTAGGTCCTTTCTGATTTTCAGTGATGTAGGACTCTTCATTTCAGCTTTCCTGGTTTTTCCCCCAGCCTGAGGCCTGACTAAGGGGGTTACTATTCAAGGGGCTTACTCTTCTTTATGCAGTTTATTTATTCTTTTCTTGTTTTTATTCCTTTAGAGCACTGTCTCTGGCCTTTGGCCTCTCCCTGTAATGTTTTCTTTCTCACCCACAGTAAAACCTTTTAAGTTATGTGTGAAGAAGTAAACTCTACCTTAAGGAGTAATTTCATTTAACTTCTTTTTACTGCTGTCTCCCAAGGTGGGATTTAGATAGCTTTAACATGGTGCTGTATTGCAATGCTACCGAATGTAATACAGAATACACTTCATTAAACATATATGGTACAGTTTCTTATAAATGTACCTAGAAAGTGACACAAATGGAATAGCACAGCACCAGGACCTCTTGCTCAAAATTGTTAATTCTGTTCATAAAATAAATCCATATGCAGAGTTACAGAGCTCTCGTGGCTTGTAAGTCAGACTGAAAACAAAACTGAATACAAGTTATGTTGGAAACATTTTAATTAAATTGCTTACAGAAGCTATTTTGGGTGCTCAAGTCTGGATTCTATACAGAAGCAGCGTGTGTGTATTTTCTAATGTACACTCTGTAATGCAGCTGCTGTTGTTTCCTGTCTTTTGAAGTGAGGTTCAAAAGTGAAGGCAGAGAAGTTTCACCAGCTTTGCAAAGGATAGAAAATGCTCCAGGATAGACAGCTGCCTAGGTCTTCTATGAAATGCAATTAATTGTCTGTGAAGATCAGCAGATAAAGTTAACGCAATTTCATTCTAAGTGGTTCTGAAGGCCATTCACATTTGGACCTGTGGTCAAAAAGCTAACTTTGCTTTTGTCTTACTTCAGTCATGGAGAGGTCCAACTGATCTATTAACAAAAGAAGCTAAGGCTTGATTTGGGGTGAGTATTTTTCTCTTTAGAACCAAAATAGCTGAGGAAGTAAAACAAAATTAATCAAAAAAATCAAGGGCAAAAAAGCAAGGAATTAATCAATTTTCCCTACTAGCAACACATTATACATCACTGAGAAGAAAATAAAAGCAATGAGAAAAGGTCTAATGATGTAGCTTATAAATTGCAGATTGCCTCTTTGCAAGACATAAAAATCGATTATAGTCTATTAAGAATATAATGGTATCACTGAAGGTTTGGAAACACTGTCTGTCATTAGAATTCATGGGGGGATATATTAGCCTTTCCCTCTGTAAAGATTTTATGTTCTTCATTTGACAACATGGAGAGCAGGTAGCCTGGCTCAGCTGGTAATTCATTCCAATGTGAGGCTGAAGCTAGAGGAAGCTGAGGAGCTCCTTATGACAGAACTTCCATTAGATCTAACAGCGCTTTACCTCACTTTTCACATGGAAGCAGAGGATTTTCTTTTGTTCTAACTTTTCTCATTGCCAAAGAAAGAATGAATGGAGTGATCTATCCCCTAGCACAGAAAGCATAATAAAAACATAGGCTAAACTCTGATTCTAACCTGAGGTAATTAAGGAGGAAGGTAGTCAAGGTCCTTCAGCTCAGCTAACGAAGAAAGGAAGCATGGCAAAGCATTGCGTTCCTAAACTCAGGAGAGAAGGAACACATTTCTCCTTTTAACATTTGATCTTCTTTACTTTAACCTTTAATTACATCAGTGACTCTATGTATGAGAGGGGAATTAGAGCCTATTCTAAATTGTGGATTCTAAAACCTGTTTCTCTACAGGGATAAATAATTTATACGGTCTTGCAATCTAGCAATTTAATGAGCCCTTATGCATGTAAACAAAGTTATAGCTCTTCTTAGCTGCTGCAGAGCTCTTCAGTAGAAGTGTCTGGGGTGAAAAAAAGGCAGAAGTTGTGTACAGCTTCTGGGATCTTACTTGGATTTTGAAAATGACAACCCTGTGGTAATTGTCTTGCTGTTTGACTGCTCTGATGATCTGAAGCCACCAAATATGTGCTTAGATGGTGATCGTCTAATGCTATTTCTTGTATAATACAGGCCAAAAATTTGATCTAGTTACTTATAAAGGGAAGGAATTCTAAGGAAAGTTGCTATTTTATAAGTCCAAGAGATTAAAGGTAAAAAACCCCATTTATTTAATTTTTTTCATAACTAAAGGTCTCTCTTAAAAACTGAAACAGGAATTAGCTTTCAGGAAAACATGGTGTATAGAATATAGAAAACAATGTGTCTCTTTACTGTTCACATATTTTGCACCATCTCTAGATGATTCCTGCTACTGTACTATGCTACTAGAAAATCCCTTTCAGAAAGCATTATGTTTTCTTTTGTTTTGAAGCACAAACTTATTGCAGTATCCCTACTGATTAAAATATGCTTACACATAGCTAAGCTGAATGGATTTTTTCTAATGAAGTGGTCCATCATTAGAAAATTATTAAGACTTTTAATGAAATACTCCCACAGAAACATGTGAGCTGCTCGAAGATTTCATTGGAGATAATCCCGGTCTTAGTTTAGAAACAGGGATCTGTATCCCTGCAGAACCATTAGTTTAGTGGCTAGGGCATCTACCCCCAGTGCTCTGTTTTTTGACTACTATATACATATATAATTCTCTTTAGAATAAATTATGCCTACATGTGCAAGTGAATCTTACATCAACACATATAAACATAAACATATGCAAAGAAAGGGACCTATTTTCATTCTGGGTGAAAGCAAGCTGTAAATGCCTTCACTTTTTTTGCTTAAAGTTAAGTTGAAGTATTAGCTCTAGTTGCAGAACATTGGGGAGAATATCTAGTATCTAGAACTGTATCTAGAAGGTCTAGATACTTAGTGTATTATCAATTCTTGTTCTTCTGACAATGTCATATGCAAGGTATTTGCACTTCATTGAGGTGTTTGAGAGGAGATCTTTTTCTGGAGCTAGACATGTTATCAAAGTCCCTGAAGTGACCTGTGTCTCCCAAAGATTAGGGTTTTTCAGTGGACAGGCAGCAACAGATAGGATAGTGTCTGTACAAGCTGCAAAGCACCTACTTCCATTCCTCATAGTCCTTACAGATTAATTTGCATTAATGTGTTTATTCCCTATTTCCCTGTAGTCATAAAACAAGGAGGTGGGGGGGGGGGGGGGTGGTGGTGGTGGAGAGAGAAGAAGGAAAAAGACAACAGAAACAGCATCAAAGAATTCGGAGCCTCCTGTATAAATTTGTTTTGAAAATAATTTGCATATGTTTTAGCCTTATTCAATAAGTGTGTTTAAGCCAGTGTCTTTATAAAGTAATGCCATACCATTTTAGTTGATGGAAAAGCTCCATGAGGGGTACTGCATCGGTCATGTTGACTGTTAAATAGTGTTTTCCTTTAGCATTTGTGATTTGCACTGAAAGGCAAGATTTTACTAAAACATAGAAAAGTGTGTCACATTTTCACATGTAATTACTAAAGTTTCAAAATCAGTTGACCCTAAATAGATCTTTATGCCCATAATTTTCTGATTTATATGACATGTGGTAGTGAAATCATGGCAACATAATTTTTAATTGAAGTGTGTGAATGCTTCTGGCAAGTAAAATAGTAACCTTGTCCTCATGCAGGTACCAGAAAGTAGAAAATAAATTTGCTTCTTCAGAACATGTAGACTGATACTAAGCTATATCATGTCTGTCGTGTTTCAGCTTACTTAAATGAGGGGTATAGTGCAAAAATGTCATGGACCTTGACAGTCTCTGGGAGTCAGCAGGGATTAAAGAAATGAGAACCTTATTGACATTTCACACATAAGGCTGGAGCTCTGAGTTATATTACCTAACAGTGACAGAACCACTGGTACATTTACATTCATTAGTTTTTCTGACCACTTTGGGACTGCCTCTTACTCATCTGCAAAGAAGAGTCGGTTATTTCCTGCTTTTAAAGGCATTACATGCTCAGGTTTTCATTTTGAATTTGTGTAGTGTAGTTAAAGAGACACTCAGAGATATCTACAGTATCTGAACGAGTTAGTAGTAAACTGACAACTTGTTAGAAAGGATTTGGTATCTTTATGCCATTTTTAAAGATTTTTTTTTTATAGTCTTATTGGCTCAGACTCTAACAATTTGTCCCTCATAACATTTTGAAACTGAAGGACTTGAGACAGAAATATCCCTAAAAAGGATGTATCACACACTCAATCCTTTTTTCTAGAAATTAGTACAAAATTGTTTCCATCATAGCAGAACATTTACTGAGCTAAACCTTGTTTAGACAAATAACTGAAAGATGCCAAAGTAGTACCAGTTTAGTGAGTGAGCGCTGCTATTGTTATGCTTCGGAAATACTAATCCATGGCCTCAATATCAGCATGTCTTGAATGAACATGCCACTTAAGATAATAAGAGTGTATTAGGGCTCTACTGAAAGGTTTGATATTTAATTGTGTTCGTTGATCAAAAAGCATAAACAACATAATAAACATGGGAAATCTCTGTATTCTAATGATAATGGTTAGCTTTAGCTCTCTGTCTAGACCTGCTAAATGCTGCTAAGTGAATTACTGAATACAATGATGAAACATGATTCAAGCATTCTATTTTCAATATTAATTTTCTGGATGCAAGCAGAAGTTGTATGACCAATAAAGGAAGAAGTGCATAGGCATATGCTCACACCTCTCAGTAGTAAATTAGAACTTTGACAGCCCAGGAGTATTAGCCATAGAAGGGCAAGTGGCTACAGTGCCTTAACAAATAAGAAGGCAAACAAAATGGCAGTTCTTTTTAATGCAGCTGCTAATTTCAATGCCTTCTTTTTATTACTGATGATATCCTTTGAAAACTGAACAAAATAATGAATTAGTTATGTAGAGATTAGGGATGTCATTCTCATGGAGAACTATTTTATGGGAAAAGAAATTCAATGCCAGATATCTGGAAGGCAAAAAGAATGTTCGCTTATTGAAGTTATTTTTGTCAATGATGTTAAATGGCAACCAAAGAAAAGAAGATAATAGCTCCACCATACACATGAAAATTCCATATCCTCCTTCATTTTGAACATAAGAATATTTGTGTTTATCTTATATCATCATAGTTTAATATTGTATGTGAAAAAAAGTCATAGTGATACAAATGTGGCTGCGAACAAAAGTGGGAGAAAGAGAATGAATTTAAGAATGCAGCAGAAATATGCAAAAAGGTAACACAGGAAAGGGGTAAAATAAGAACCTCCACATGCCTATAGAGCAAAAATATAGAAGGATGAAAGATCATGAAAGAAAAGTTGTGGACTTGTATGCAACAGAAGCTGTTAAGAAGACTATAATAGAAGAGTACTAAAACAAAAACATGTAAAATAGGGGAAGTAATAAATACAATTACAAATAACGGACAAGATTCTCACCTAGATAAATAGATCTAGTGCCATTAATTTCAGTTTCAGCTATACTTACTAACAGCCTGATGTAAACTAGCAATTTCCCTGGTGTAATTAAAACATTAAAATCCCTTGTAGATATAACTGAGCTCTTTGCATCTCTGTGGTATCTAGGATGGGCCTGGCTTAGTATTATATGTCTTCCCACAAGGTGCATTGATATTATCCTTAAAGTAGTCCCACAAGCGTATGCTTCCACAAGCACAGATTTCCCTAGGAAGCAGCATGCTTAGCAACACTGGTATCCATGGCAGTATCTACCATGTATGAGTCTAAATGTGCAAGCTTTTTCTCCTTTCACAGTTTTTTTATGTCACTACAATCATGCCACCTACCACCAGCTCCAGCCCTCATTCACATCTGAAGCTGGACACACAGGAGACTTGGTCTGATGACTGTGCTTTCCCTATGCAAAGATCCATCTGCCCCAATTGATGTTTCAGGATCAAGAGGCCAGCTGTGGGGCACAGAGGCCACTGCCATTGTCCCAAACTGAAGTTCCCAGGCACTAACTGGCAAGACCACATTATACCCTAAACATGGGTTAACCTGGGTGCAGTGCTTTGAAAGGTTAAGCCTTTGAAGGTCTGTGCCAGAAAAAAACATGAAACTCTGTGGCAGAAAGCCATGCACCCTCTTTACCACAAACAACAGTTTCGGAGGTGTAACTGCACCTTGTCTGCCTGCAGAGTGGAGGTGTAATATCCAGGTGTAATTTGGACAGTTCTGCACCAGACTAAGACTGACTGAAGCTGCTGTGCATTGCAGAACCCCTCTGGGAGGACAAGAGAGCCTTTTCATCCAGGCAGCAACCACGAGGGCTCGATGCGGCTCCCGCTGTGCCATCCAGGAGGTTTCCAGCATCCACAGCCAGTGCTTCCTGTCCATGGAGGCTGGCAGTGTGCATAGCCCCAGCTTCAGGCTGTCTGGATAGTACTTAAGAAGGCAATACAAATTAACTGCTTTATACTAAGATAAAGTATTTTAGTTTTTAAATGGAAATATTCTCTATCCTTTCTCAGAACTTTTTATCTTCAGTCAAGGGTGGTTCCTGTCTCCTTTCCCCTTGGCTATGGATTTTGACTCTTCTCCTCCTTCTTCCCATCTATCCCTCAGCAGCTGTGCCCTCCCTCATCCCCCAAAGCCTCTGTTTTCAGCTTTGCCATCCTGTCCATCTTCCTTCAGCTGTTTTCCCATGTTCCTAGGACTCTGGTTTGGCTCCTGCTGCCTCTCCCCCACCCTCAGCAGCTGTCTAGCTCTGCCTCACAAAGCCCCTTGCTCCTGCTAGTTTGTCCCTTTCCTTCCCAGGCCCCTGCCCTCTGACTTGGCTTGCAGTCAGGATGCTTTCTCCTCTGCCACTCCTCCAGAGCCAGCCTCTGCCTTCAACTCCTTCTCTGCTCATCTTCAGCAGCTGGCACCTTCCTGCTGCCCTCCCTGCCTTTGGCTGCGGACCCTGTCCCCCTCCTGCCTGGCCTCTGCAGGCCGCTCTCACATCCCTTCCCAGAGGCCAGGCCTGCTCCCTGTGCCTGGAGCCCTGTTTCCCAGCCCTCAGCAGCTGTTCCCCAGGCAGCTGACCTTGCGCAGCTCCCAGCCTCATTCCTCCTCTCCCCAGACCAAGCAGCTGTTGTTCACTCCCTCAGGCCAGGCCTCAGGAGCCCTTCCTCCCATGCTGGCCATGCTCTCCCCAAGGCCTGAAGCCCCATCCCCTTGGCTGTCGGCAGCTGTCTCCCCTTGCACTGGGCCTCTACCTTCAGCTTCAAGCCCCGTTCCCTGCCTTCCCCTTCTCCCCCATGCCAGCAAGCACGGGTGCTGCTGGCTGGGATGCTGGGGCTGGGTAATGGTGCAGCAACGGGTTGCCTGAATTCCTCACCTCATGCTTCATTACTCTGGCAGCACATCACCGTGGTGACAACTGAGTGGTGGTGATGGCCTCCAGAAACAACTGCAAGTAGGGGGGCAATGTGGTCCACGGCAGAAAAGCTGTTAAAGAGGAGACCAACATAACACGTAGTAAAATCTGTAATGTGCAGTGGCCAGCCTGGCCCTCAGGATTAATAAGAGCAGAGGCACTATGCCCATACGGTGAAAAGAGCAGCCAGAACAGCTGTGGAGTAAGCCATGGTTGGCTGCAATTGCTCCTCAGCAGGCAGGATCTTCTCATGGTAGCTAAATGGAAAACTGGCAACCATAAATTGCTGTTCCAGTTCTGGGCAGGAAGGAGGTCTGCAGCAGCCGCCTGTGCTATTTTGGTGCCAGCGCTGGCACGGCCTGTAGTGTGTGGAGAGGGGAATGGGCTGTGTGTGCACAGGTGTGGATGCCGCACTGGGCTTTAATTTTCTGCCTCATGCTAAGTAAACTGCTCATTACTGGCCAGAGGACTGGACTATGGGAGTTGCCATGCAGAAGGGACTTCCAGCATCCCCCACCGACAAGAAGATGGCATTTAAAGATAGCAGCAGTCTCCTTTTCTAACCCACTTACCTCGTGAGCCATGTCATGTTATTGCACCACCGTAAGCCACAAAAAAGGATGGCATGACTAGGATGCTGTTTGGAGTACAGGACTGGTGGCTAGTGTTCAGGGATGTCCTCCTGCCAAGTCATGAGAAAGGACCTCCAACAATGGCATCAGCCTTGCACAGCTGCTGTCTGTCTCACACCCTGGGATGTGGGAACCAGGAGTTATTGGCTGTTGGCAGTTCCGTCAAGTCCTCACTTCCAGAAGTGACATCAAAACACAAATAAGGGAGTCTGAACTGGTTTAGTTATTAATGTTGTGTACCTTCAGAAACTCCACCTTCATATTTTTAAACTTAAAGAAGTACCACTCCATTTTCCTCTTGTGCCTAGAAGCAGCAAGTCACCTGGACAGCTCTTGGTACTGCCTTGGAGTAGTCCATCTGCTAGTAAAGCCCCAGTTTCTTCCCTTGACAGCCAGATAAGTATAGATTATTTATATTGGAGCCACAGGTCAGACTGCCTTAAAAAAAGAAAGGAAAACAAATCAAGATACAAGAGGAAAAGAAATTAATAGGAATTGGAATGATTTTTGTTGTGGGTCAGTTTGGAGGTGTAAGGAGCAGTGGTAGCATAGTTTCGAGAACTCTTTTTGAAGAACATTACCTAAGGAGGTTTTCCAATGTTGCTGAGCAATTTTGTGGGGCATAAGGATTAGGTTCTTTCTGCATTTAGGTTCAGATTCCTACTTTCCAATGATGTGGGATTAGAGTTAGGGAGAGGCTCCTGCTTCAGCTTAATCTAGAAAGAAAACATTCAAGACCTAAACCAGCACATAATATATGTTTATGAGTGGACGACTCCCTGCAAATACTCAAGCTAGTTCTGATTTAAAATGCTAATTTAGGTGTCTGTGGTGCATGATTTAATTTGGTGAAAGATCTGATCCTATCTTTAAAAGGAATGAAAGTAGCCAAAATCCATGTTAAAGCATTTAACTGTTTTTTTCTGTACTTAGCTGTACTGGGAGCGGGTATTGTGGTTTGTGTTTTTTACTTTCTGTGAGCATTTGCCTTTCATTACTTACTTCATAGCTTCATCATCTGCTACTGGATATAACCCGTTGGTGAGCAAAAAAGCCCCGCACTCATATGCAGACCCATGTTTGTTACTCTGAAAAGCAATATCCTTCAGAGAATGCCATCTGATTCTGCTGCAATGCAGTGAGTAATTGTCTGGGCTTACAAGCCTTGCACACAATTCTTGCTAGCTGGTCATTAATCTCCAGGAAAAGCCCTCTGTCTTAATTGCTATTGTATAATTAGTAACGTCTTCCATGTAACCAGTGTTAAGCTGAAACAGTAATGTGCCAAGTCACCATCATTCTCTCTAAATGAGGATCTAGAAGTACTGCTCTGAGCAGTGTGTGACAGTTAAATTATTTTTTTAAAATTCTGCTTTGAGAAATACTAAGCCCAGTACCATCAGTGTTACGTGGTCAACTCTGAAGTGCAAAGAGCTGCCACAGATCACTGCGGCTTAAGTGGCTAAACAAAGTAGTCCTCAAAATTGAAAATGTAAAGATGAGCAAAGTATGTCAGGAGCCTAAAATTCCAGTCAGTAAATATCTCTTAATTTAGAGAATATGGAGCTGAAAGGAAAAGAAGAAAGACTTTATTTTAATACAGCTGTGAACCTTGGGGCAGCCAAATCTAACTAAGATTGAAGAAATTGATGTATTTTCCTTAGTATCTATGGGCTAGATATTTGAATGTTTGATATTGGTTTAACTGATAGCTCAGTATCAATGGTAAATTGATTTAAGATTCCCTGTGGTATTTAGTATCTCTGTCTGGAAGAGGTTTCTGTCCTGAGGAAAATACAGGTTTATTCTGTAAAACAGAAGTTCAGATGTAGAAACATTGAAATACCTAATTTTGATAACAATAAATTGTTGTCTATCAATAACTTTCAAGAATCATATTCTAGTAAATCTAAAATATTATGCAAAACATAATATAAATTAGAAATAAAGGAAAATCAAACTCAAATGAAGACAAATGTGGTTTTAAACTACCTTTGTTTTCATAGAAATTCTCCTTTGGGTGAAACTGCACTTTCTGAGAAAACAATCTCAACATTTCTCAACATTTTTCCCCCAAAAATAGTTATCATTCAGCTCATTAGATTATTGTCTACAGTCTGACTGTGAAAAGATTCTAGAAAACTGATGCCAGGCTGAATAACCAACTGTAAATAATAGTGAAATTGTACACAGAAAAATCAGTGAATGTGTTTTCTTCTCTCTGACACAATTAAAATTGGCAAAACAAAATTAATGTGATAGAGTTGAGCATCTGTTTTGCTGTAAGACAGTTTTTTCCTGGTGCATTTTTCCAGGACTTAATGCTGGCACAGATGACTATAGGATCAGGCCCAAAGAATTACTTGGTGTGTGTGATTGCGTAGTGCTGAATATCTAGCTGAAGAGAGCTATTCAGGAAAGTATTAATCTGACATTCTTTCTTTTCCTGCTTTTTGCCTGTGTTATATGGTTAAAGTGATAGAGAATTTCATAAAATAAAGCAAATCTTCTCAACTGCCTTTCTTTCTGAGAGGAGCTTGAGAAATTCAGATGAATCAGCAAGTGGTATTTAAATAGTTCCTCATTTTTTTCAACTGGAATATCATATGGCATACTATGTGCTGTCAGTTAGTGGATTTTCATAAATGTCTAAAATAGAGAGGTCAGAAGCTCTACCGTCCTCAGTGCACTGTCAGAAACTTTTAAAAAATAGTTTCATTTTTTATTTATTAAATCCTCTAAACAGAGCTATCTGAATCTTTAGCATCCAGCAATAATTCAAACATAATTCACTTTTACTTTCGTGCTCTGCAGAATCTTCCTGGAGCTTAATACAGATTTTTCCCTATTCTTGCAGCCGTTTCCAATATTCTGTAGTATCCTCCTTTTTTTTTTTGAGTTTTACTTGTTCCCTATGGCCTAAAAAAGTTAAGATTTTTGGCATCCTTTAAGTTCAGAAAGGAACTTTTCTAACTAGTTCCATCGAGCATGATAAAGCCCTGATCTCAGTGGAAACTTTAGCTGCTGTTTTAACATAATTATAAGGATGAGAGAGGACTCTCTGATTTCTGAAGTTGCTTTCCCCATTCTCATAACTTTGAAAAATGCATTTGATGAGCAACACTAATACAAGTCCCAGAACAACAAAAAGTAGTGTATTAGAGAGAAAATATGATCTATCTTTAAGTTTGAGAATTGTTCTAGTATTGTTGTTCCCATCATGTTAAATGACCCAAAAGCACTAAAGGAAAACCAATGAGAAAAGAAGGGGCATTACAAAGAGAAAACAAGAAAGAGTGAAAAGGAAGGCTGCAGGTACTGGTTCCTTCCAATGAAATTCCTTGGAATGATTTAGCATTTATATCGTATTGCTTTGATTGCTCGTAGTAATTTCAGATGGGCCTTAACATCTGTTATGTAATAATTTAGGCAGTGCAAATACAATGTAGGTATGTGTACAAACCCAAAATTCAGGCTTCTGGGTTACAGCCATGTTATGGAGATTCATGTTACTGTGGGAGTATGATATATACTTCTACGAGGAAATTCAGATGCTTTAGAATAATTTAGAAATTTCTTTACACATTATTAAAACTAAATGACAGAAAATATGGAAAATCAGAGCTGTGGAAAAAATGTAAGTAAAAAGTACATTATTTTGAAAACCTTAATTCTTTGCGCCTGTAACGATTTTCTTAACTTACTACTCTTTCCTTGCTAAAAAGCTAGTTCTGCAATGAAACAAGTTTGCACTGATACTAAAGGTCACCTTTTTAATCAGCTGAGCTTTTCAAATTAGTTAAGGTGGTAGTTGTCAGACTATGTCCACAGCAAACCCTTCCAGGTGATAAAGGGATATTTCTATTTCATTCTGTGGTAAAACACGGGTCAAATTCCAAACCTTATAATTAAAGAATGCATTTCCAAATATTTTTTTCATTAAACCAAAACGATACTTCATCTATTGTGGCTATTTCATATCTTGTGATTTTTTTTCAAAGTTTTTATACATAGTCTCTTATACCATGAGTAGAAGTTAGGTAATAATCAGATTTTTGAACTATGAGGAGAAATATAATAAAAAATATTCAACACTCATAATTTTCAGAAAGGGATTTTATGGTAATTTTCTTTTTACTTAGTAAAGTTTCTTTAGTTAGAAATAGTCTTGTATATGGCTGCTTATTTCACCTTGGAGACAGAAACCTGCTACGCTTGCTTCTTATCTAGCCTACTTATTTGAATCAATTTATTTAAAGAGGTGAAAACCACTAACGGATGAGGGAAGAAGGGTTGGGAAAAAGGTGGCTGTGGATCAGAGCCTTAAGCAATGAGTTACTTGCGGAAGGGAAAAAGCAATTGATCATTTGCACCTATCTGCTTAGCAAGTTTCCACTTTGCCTTCTGGGTTTCTCCCTGCTCTATTCTGCTGAGTGCTATTTGAGGATAAATTTTAAATTAAGGCGATGTGAGTGGTTGGTGCAGAGAAGAATTGGCTGTGTGGAGGAAAGCAAAGAATGTCTTGCAGGGATAATAAAAAGGTAAACTCTTATAATTGGAGAAAACAATAATTGGCAAACAGGCAAGTGTTAAGCAGCACTGTTTTCAGCTAGATGTCTTCTGAATTTTTTTACTACAAATGTTTTGAAAAATGCTGAAGACCTGCATAGTCCAAGGCTGCACCCTCCTTCCTTATCTGTGGAAGGGAAATATGACAAATCAGAGAAGGGAGTTTCACAGATCACTGCCCATCAAGAACCATAGGGTACAAACAAAGTGATTGAATACTTCTTTGTATTCTCTTAAGTGTAGACCTTTTACCAAGAACACCAGCAGGCAACTGTTTTGGCTAAATTATCCATATTTGTGATGATAATCAAAGTTACAAATGGTCGTCAAAGTAGTAAACATTCAAGACAGGTCTGAAGAGAGCAGTTTAGAGAAGCTTGAGCACTTAATGGCATACAGGATTCGTTGATATATCATTTTCTTGCTATCCATTTTCCTCTGTTACCCAGAAAATAGAAAAAGCCTGGAGTTCACTACACAAATCATCATAATGCACTTAATTTGATTCATTCCTGTATATCTTTATATTATGCCCAGAATCATCCTTGTTATTTTAGAACATTAATATTCTTCACAGAAATCTGCCCCATCACCCAGTGACTGGCTGGGGTTAATGGCCCTTGGCACAGCTCCTCCTAGTTGGTCATTAGTCTGTAGGAAATGCCCTGTGCCTTAATTGTTATTGCTTAATTAGCAACCTCTTCTATCTAAACAAGTGACATATGACCTGAAATAGCAATGTACGCAGCAACAGTCATTTTCTCTGAGCGTTTTTAGCTACGCCATAGGCAGATTCTATGCAAGTGAAACACGGCATGGGAAGTATATATCTATTCAAATAATGTGGGATGTGACACTAAGACAACATTCTGCAGATACTATCATTAATAAGTGCCTTTTCTTAGATTCTGGGATGGCACTAGTTTAAATTAGTTACTAACCTGATGCTTAAAATTTGAAATGAGAAAGGCTGTGTTTGCCTTATTCCTCATACGATTTATTGTTCCATATTTCTAATCGATAGTGCTGTTATATTTTCAGTCAGTGGTTATCCATGGCTTTAATCACTGCAGAATCTGTAGAAATGCACACACACAAACCCAGAGCACGTTCCCACATGGAATATAAACTCGCATTTTTGCTTAGAGCCTGGGTCATGAGAATCTGTTCTCAGCACACTTGGCCATTAACTTCTCTCTGTGCTTTGTTTCCTTTCCCCATCCTTTGTCTACTTGCAAATTGCATAGTTTGATTGCAACCCCTTATGACAGAAATTAACTCTTTCTAGGTGCATGCACAGTGCTTAACCCACATAGGACTTGTGCATGCTCCTGGAATATTGTGTAGAGATGCAAGGAAGCACAACATCCAAAGGACTTTTAGAATTTGAATGTAGACTTTCATCTTTGCAATTGTCTTTATAAATAAAAGATAGATGCTTTATTTGTTTAAGGTAGAATATAAATATGAACGGTCTGTTCATGTCGGTTTGCATTTGATAAAATTTTAGTATTGTGTGCTAGTAAAATCTCAACTCATCTGATACTTTTCCATGTGAAAGAGTGGTGAATATTATACATGTAAAATCTTGTTGTTTTCTTTTTCCAGTTTTTTGGCTACAAATATTTATATTAAGGGTTCATCATCAGTATAAGTCAAGCTCTGTTAAGTCAGTGGAAATAGGTCCAATGACTTACAAGGGCTCAGGTTCATGGAAATTATTTTGTAAATATAATAGTTATGGACTCTGTTATCAGAAAGAAAATGAGATTGCTTGAGCTACAAGCTGGAGAAACTCCATAAATGTGGATGGCTCAGCATATGTAGAAATTGAGTCCTATTTCAGTAATAATTTTTCACACATTTTTTTGAATCGTCAAATGGCAGCCCAGCTGTTCTACTCACAATACCACTGAAAGCCTGACTATCCTAATCTACATACACAATGCCCATCTGCTTGGTAATGCTGAAGGGTAGCTGAAAGAAATGGGGACAGAACAAATAAAAATCTTAATAAGCTCATCTTAGCTGCACTATTGGATGTCGTGAGTTTCCATGAATTTTAAAAGCAAGCAGATATTTTACATTTGTCTAGTTTCAGTACAACATGGTAGTAACAAAAAAATTGTGGAACCTAAAGTGGAAGATAGTGTTGTCCTAAGCATGTACTGAGCCATTTAGTAGCTGTGCATAATTTATTTTAATTCAAACTATGGACAAAATTTTCAGCTAATTTGAATTAGCGAACTTCTGCTGTTGATTGGCCCTCAAAATATGTTTTGTATCAACTTATCTATTTATTTGTATGTAAAAGAAAATTTCAATTTCCTTTAATTAAAGAACAGTCTATCAAAAACATTCAACATAAATGTTACTAAAAAAAAATCTGAGTCTGTTCTTCTGAAATCTACATAAAACTTCTGCTAACTTAAAGAGCTGACAAGACCAAATTCACCTCGTAGTTGAGAACATACATAGCTAGTTTTGGTCCAAACAAAGAAACATCAGAAAAAGTTATAAATTGATAAAAACCTGTAGAATATATAGAATATATGCAACAAAAATGCATTCTTAATTTACCATACTCTGTGAATGCCATGGGAGTGATTGTTTCCTTTAAGTATTTGGCAAACACTGCTAGTATCCGTTCAAAAAAGTAATTTTCTACTCAGAGAACTTCTTCTAAGCACTCATAGAAAGAACAGCCAGCAATACAACGCCTTCTTTGCAATTCTCCCTGACTACATTCATGTAGTCAAGGCAGAAGCTTTAAATGCAGAAGCAATGAACAGCTGGTCTCAAATCCACAATTAGATGCGGAAAGATCATCTTCTCATGAGAACAGAAGTTCATGGGTTTTATGTAGTTGTTAGTTTTCTGGTTTGCATCACTAAGCAAAACCCTTTTCTAGTTTGAGGCAAAGTTTTACGATCTTCTCAAATAAAAGAAACATGCAACCTTAAAAAGGATTCACATGATAGACAAAATCACCTATTCTTCAATCTGTGTGTGAGCAGGAGTGCTGTCTTTTCTGTAACTAAATAAATTGTACTTTATGGACTGGATAAGCCTTGTTAGTTAAATAGGTCGGGTGGCTTCAGTGCCAAAACCTGCAGGATTTCACAGAATCACAGAATCATTATGGTTGGAAAGGACCTCCAGGGTCATCAAGTCCAGCCTTTCTCCTAGCATCTC
>JAVSBS010019990.1:0-11904 GCA_033124195.1 Coracias cyanogaster
TCTGCTAAGGAGGGGAAGGAAAGGGGGGGTGATAGAGAGGCTTGGTGGGCGCTCAGCCAAGGTTAACCCACCACACAGGTGTAATTCTTTCTCCAGGCAACTCACAACCAATTCCCATATGATGATGGCTGTGTGGATGTCTAACCAGACCGGGAGTGACTCATGTAATGATGTTTCTGTGGTCTTCAGAGGACAGTCTTCCTCCCCATCCTCTGCCTCAGTTTAGGGACAGAGTTTAAAAGGGCAGAGGGAAAGGCTGAGATTACTCTCCCGGGCCTCTTGTGTAAGAAAAGCCAGAGCATAAATTCCTGCTTGAACTGGAAAATCCTTTTAGATAAAACATTTGACCTTCCTTTTAAAAAGCTGTGTGATGTAAATTGTCATCTTCTCTGCTGAATTGTTCCATCAGACAGTCAACTTCAGTGTTAAAATGTGTGCCGGGTCTGGTGTTTGGTGATGGCTAACCTTGATTCTTGGCATTTAAATTTTCACGTGCCTTTGTCTGAGATACTGAAAAGCTATTACTGAACATCCATTCAACAGACTACTCATCGGCCCACAAACTACCATCCTTCTGTCCACTGAGATGGTGGACTGAGTTCCTCTGAGGGTTTCCAACCTTGCCTCTATTCCCAGGACTCTTCTCCAACTCCTATGTGATTTAACAACATCCTTTGAGGATTGTGCCTCCTTGTATTTCAGCAGCAGTGCCCAGTTTGCAACCTGGGAGGAAGAGTGTGGAGTGGGGAGTTCTACCCCCTGCCTCCTTTCAGCCTGGCCTGAGCAGCAGGAGGACTTAGCAGGTTCAAGATGTGTAGATGTGGTGCTTGGGGACATGATTTAGTGGTGGACTTGGCGGTGCTGGGTTTACGGTTGGACTCGATGCTCTTAAAGGTCTTTTCCATCTGAAATTATTTTATGATTCTTGTCTCTTTGCCCCCTTGGAGAGGCAAATGGGGCCATTGAGCTTCTGTCTCAGCAGCTCTGATAGCCTGCTTTGGATCGTGCCCAGTGAGAGCATCTCCCTCCTTTCACTGCCTGCAGAAGCAATCCAGCTGTCTGGAGTGTGGGGTAATAAGGACATCCCATAAATTCAACATTCCCTCCTCTGCCGCATCCAAGACTAGACCTTTTAGCAATAAACCCCCATTGCAGGCAGATTTGGGTTGCCTGATGTGATGCCCAGATCTCTTCTGGGCAGCGTTACTGCATCCCAGGAGGGGGACTACAGCCACATTCTTCACTTCTGCTCGTCTACCTTCACATTTGACCTTCATCAGCTGTCCTTCTGCTGGCACCCAGCTTAACAAGCGACCCCTTTCTCCTTCCTACCATTGACCTCAGCCCGTTCCTTGCATGCTGATCCAGTAGACCTTGTGTTGCTACCAGCAAATTATTTTTTTTTTTCTCCAGGATTTAGAGAAAATGTTAAAATGTGTCTTGAGGAACCGTTCCCTGTGGGACCTGACTAGGAACACACCCATCTGGCGATGATCCCTTGTTTAGAGTTACGCTTCGAGACCTACGTTAGCCAGTTTTTAATCCCTTTAATGTGTGCCATGTTTGGTACTCCAGTTTCTTAATCAAAATATCATACAGTACCCAGGCAGTTGCCTTGAGGAAAATCTAAGTACAATTACATCAGCACTCTTCCCCTTATTAACCACGCTGGTGCTGTTATCAGAAAATACATCAAATTAATTTGACAAGATCTATTTTTCATAAACCCAAGTTGATTGGCAGCAATTATATTGCCTTCCTTTGATTCCATAATAAACAAATCCCATATGAGCTATTCCATTATTTTATTTTTTTTTTCTGGGATTAATGTCAGGCTGGCAGTCTAGAACCCGTGTTGTCCTGTCTCCTCTTTTAAAACACCGGCAGAACATTTCATTTTCTTCTGGTCGTCTAGAACTTCCCTGGGGTTCAAAGACTTTTGAATAGGCTCCAATCCCTTCTTGGCCAACTCTTTAACAACTCCTAGATGCAAATGATCTGAATCGGCAGATTTATTAATGGCTAGCTGTGGGAGATGCTGATTACCATCTCCCTTGCTTATGGTTAGAGCCATAAGTGTGATCATCAGCAGTGTGTGGTAGAAGTAGCTTGTGCAGCTTTTTCTCAAAATGCAGGGCTGGAGTGTTTATTGAACACGCAGGGCTTTTCTTGGTTATTATCCACGGTTCCACCATTCCCCTAGAGTAATAAATTAATGCTCTCATCAGGCTTTCTTTTGTTGCTTGTACAAGGAAAGCACCTTCTCTTCAACCTTGACTCTGCTGACTATAAATATTTCCACAAGTCCTTTATTTCCCGTATTGATTTTCCCCACTCCTGAGCTCTGGTCACGACAAAAATGTCTTTCCTTCTCCACACGTTACACTGGTTTTATTTTAATACAACAACTCACTTGTTTTATTCCTTATCTTAAATACCTACTTTTACTTTCCTTCCTAATCTGGCTTAAAGAAAAGCAAGTATGGTCTCTCTCCTTGTTGATAAGGGTTGTAGATTTTAAATCACTAAGTAGAAACACTCTTGAATAGTTCACATATTGACTCTTGTAAAGTCTCTCCTGTTGAAGCTGCTGCTGTTTGACCATTTGGATCTGTTCCTCTTTTGTTGTAAGAGGAGGCTCATAAGAAAATTCCTCTTCCTGGGATGCAAGGCATGATCTACAAACTTACCATCCTTAATTTTCAGAAATGTTAAAGGTGGGCAGCCCAACTTATACCACATAGGTCACAGCTTCCACGTGCAAGCATCTAATCTCCCTTAGAGAGCTGAAAGGTGCTTGAGGACGTGGTTGTCTTATTTTTTATTGAAACCTAGTGGTCATTAGTTCATACCAGCTTCTGATCTGCTCTTCCTTCTTGTGTGGTTATGAAGGTTTCCCGATTCTTTCCTTTTCATGTCTCACTGGTAGACAGTTGTCATTGTGGTTATGGACTCTTATCTGATGTTGCTATTGTGTGTACATTCAGAGCTCCCCCGTACATCTACATCTGGATGAAACAGTTGCCAGAGACCGTGGCAATCAGACCAGGCTTCTTAGCACTGGACCTTGGCTTGTTATTTTATAGTTAAAGGTTTTGTGATTTTGAGATTAAATACATCTGGTCTGACCTCATAGCTGGCCTTGCTTTGAGCAGGAGGTTAGAGCAGAGTTCTGAAGTCCCTTCCATGCTGAATTTTGTGATTGGTTTCTCTGGTTAAAAAATAGAAAACAGTAACTGAAAAACAAAATTTTCAATTTTTAGTTAATTTCCAAATTCATTCTTCTAATTAAAATACATTTCCTGGTAGGCTTTGGCACCAGACTCAGGTACCTCTATTTAGATGTCTACACCATCTAAGCTGGTGTATGAGATTTTCCAATAATTGATAGAGCCCATAGAGCAATCTGGCCAACCAAACATATGGGTGAGCTGCACTTGGATCTCTGAGACCTGCTGCTGAGAGGCCCAGCTGAGTTGCTCACATGGTGGTTGCATGATGCCGTGTGGGATTGAAAACCTCTGAGCAGGGCTTACAGACGTGGCCCAAGAGCTTGGGGGTGTCCAGTGCCCTTTGCAGCCATAGCCTGAGGGTATCTCACTTGGCATGAGGCACCACACCATGGACTGCAGCAAGAGCCCTGGCACTCAATGCCCATGGAGACAGCCTGAGCTTGGAGATGACTTTCTTGAGATTTCATTCATAAACATGACAAAAGCATTGATGAACTCCTAGAATCTGTTGCTAGAGAACATTGTGAAGGCAGATAGTGTCAACAGGTTCAAAAAAGGGCTAGACAAATTTGTGAACAACAGGTCCACCCATAGACAGGTAGAGGAGCAGGCAGAGGTGCACCCTCCAGCGTTCCTGTGCGATGGCCTTGGACACTGGGGCAACATGAGGGCAACAACGGGGGGAAGAGGCCTCCCTGGAGAGCATCTCCTGTTGCTGTGGTCACAGACACATTACTGAGCCATGCTAACTGCTGCTCTGATACAGTGAAGCATTTCTTGCACTCTCATTTTCTTATGGCATTTCTTAACGTGGAAGTGCGGGTTTTTGTTTAGATTACTTTGACATAGGTCTTCTCCCCACTCTAACTTTCTGATGCCCCACAAGATTTGAAAAATTGCTTTATGTATATCTCTGAACATCTCTGCAGGTGTCTGCAGGACCCCAAGCCCACTGTGGACATCTCCCCATCACTCCTTGCCTTGAAGCCATGCTGAGTTACAGACTCCTGCCCAGGCACCCAGTTGATTTGGGGGTCCAAGGCTGTGACTGGCTTGGATCGTCCTTCTCCGTGGGAGGTCACTGGCTCCACAGAGGGACTCCTTACCAGGACTCTGATCTTGCTCCTGAGCCAACACATTTTATAACCCGTTTTTCTTAGTGTAAACTGACATTGGCAGCAGTTTGTGTCAATATGTTGGGCCAATCCCCCAAGACTCCAGATAAGAGGCAAACACTACACTCTTCTGCTGCCTACAGCATTGAGAGAGAGGCCAGACTTGATCTAATCTTTCTGTTTGCATTATAAGCATGCCTAGAGGCCTTGCTGTGCTAGGTCCTACATGTCGACCTAACGAGAGACAGGTTCCTGCCCTTGAATACCTGGCAGCTAAAACAAGTGAGGGAGATGGAAAATGTGAATGGAGCAAAAAGCGCAGAGAATATCTCACCCAGGGTCGCTTGGTGGTGGCCAGTAGATTACTTATGTCCCCTGCTGACCTAACAAGGGGTCTAGAACTCTCTTGTATGGCATATGTGTTTTGAAGGGAGGAAGCTGGGGAAGAGGAGGTATTCAGGTGAGTTTGGGCTTGGTCAAGGGATGTGTCCTCCCACTATTTGAGAGAGCACCCTGGTCCAGGGACTCCCCAGCTAGGGAACCCCAATGCTCTCTAAGCAAGCTTTTGTGGCGTTGAATTATGAATGGTCAGCATGGACCATTATGAATGGTCAGCAGCAAATTTGACCTTGACTCCGCTCTTGAGGCCACTGGAAACACCTCAGGGAAATGCACAGCTTACTTAATTAGCTAAATAAGGCCCTGGGAGCTGGGTGTTGAAAGCTCTGTTATTTAATTGCCCTCATTTCTCTCACATCATATCTCCTCACCATGCATGCCCCACCTGCTTTAGTCATCGTGAGCTAACCGGCGAAGATGGACATTTCCCAGTCACCAAGACGAGCTGGTGGGAATGGGATAGGAAAGGGCAATGAACTCCTTGGAGCTGCGCCCATGTTTCAAGTCTAACCAAGCTGTGGTGACACAGGGTGTAACTTAATAGGCTTTTTTTTTTTTTTTTTTTTTTCTCCTGAATAATTGCTCTTACTGAGAAATCTAATGGGAGGCGACTGCTGTAAAGGGCAGTCAGCTGGAAGTCATGCTGGAAGGATGCCGTGGTGCACCCAGCCTTGCCGAGAAGTTTGCAGGCTGGTTGCAGAAGATGTGATCCCATCCAAGACCGGAGTCCAGCAGAGGGCACTTGCTGAATGCAGCAGGGCCCATCCTTGGGCCATGGTTTAGTCACCAGCTTTGGCATAGAGCGACCTCGTTGTCTCTGGTTACTCAGTGTATCAGTTTTCATAAACTGACTCTGTTAATAATAATTAATGACTCAGTTAATAATAATTAAATGATTCGTTAACAGTGCTGAATAGATTTCCAGCTATTTTTCAATATGCATTCATATTCCTTTGTGCTGGTGAGCTTCCAAAATTCCTGGGGTCTGGGTTGCTGAAATATACCCACACTGATGGGTCTGATTCTCTGTTCCCTTGGGCAGTCATTTACTGGTGTTTAATGTGCAAAGCAGGTGTGAGTGGAGAATGCTGATATTGGTAGTATTTTCTCCTGGTGGTGCTCCAGTTTGTGAACCTGGTCCAACACCCCTTGGTGCTGTGGAAGCAGCAGGCTTCAGTCAGCTTTGGAGAGGACCAGGCATGGCTGTGCAAGGTGAGAAGCACGAGGTGTTACCCAAAACTCCTCCAAAGGCCTCAACTTGCTGACTTAGTGCAATTAGACGATGTCTCCTGACAACTGGCTTCTCTAGTGCTCTGTCCTATCATGAGGAGAAATGTTCAGATGCAAAACTTCCTGCAGTAGCTGGGCCCACCTGTCTCCTTTCACATCCAGAACCTAAGAGCATAAATAGGAAGACCAACCCTTACAGGAGATTTATCTTCACCTGATTTTTACAAATCCAACAACATGTGGTTGCACTTTTCGGCAATTGCAGACTCTGAGCCTCAAGATTCAAGAATAGAGCAATAAATCCTAGACTTCTAAAGCTGGGAGGTAACAACACAAATCATCATCTGGTCTGATCCCTGGCATCACACAAGGCGTAGGACCCCACCCAGTGATTCTGGGGGCAAGATTAAAATACCAAGCCAAAACATCTTTTTGAGGAAAAAAGAATGGCCTCGATTTAATGAGTTTATCTCATTAGCTAGTAAATTAATTCTACTCTAGGTTGATAGTGTATGTTTTATTCCTAGCCCCAGCTGATGTAGTGAGTCATAGAATGGTTTGGCTTGGAGGGGACCTCAAAGATCATCTAGTTCCAATGCCCCTGCCATGGCAGGGACACCTCCCACTAGACCAGGTTGCTCAAGGAATCATCTGTTTTGTTTTAGATATCTGCTTTAGGATGGAATGAATGCATCCCATAGCTTCAAAGATCTTGCGGGCAAGATTCATGCTGACCCTGAAGGCAGCTGAATGAGGTTAGCTTGGACAGGCATCCACCACATTTAGTCACATGAAAGCAAACCAGTAAAGAAGCTTTATCTTTTAGCTCGTACTAAATTCTGGTTGTTAGATTAAGGACGCACCTGCTGTTGGAGAGCCTTGGCCTATGCTGCAAGACAACATTTTGGAAGGAATCTACGGATCTCTGGGAGAGCTTGATGGCTCACACAAAAGCTGGCTAGATACCTGCCTCAATTACCCATCTGTGCTCATTTATGCTCCTCAAAGGAAAAGATGCATCCAACTTTTTCACTCATATGGCAAGCAACAGGGATGAGACGTGTACCCTGCTAATTTAGAAGCTCACTATTTAGTTAAAGTCAGTAGGTGTTAGTCCTCTGAGTTGTATCTAAGCCATCTCTGAAGCCCTTGTTGACTCAATATACTGATGAGCAACAGCACAAAGTCTTAAAGAACTTGGAAGTTATCGTCCTTGCAAAGCTGCACCCCTCAGATGGCAGGTTCTTGTAATCTGCTTCTTCATTAAAGGAGGACTATCAGCTGCTGCCAGAGTTCTGAAGAAGTCTTTATATTTTGGGGCCAACATTATCAAAATGCTCTTTAATTCATGTTCGTTGTTCTCTCTGCAGGACAATTTACCCCTCCAAAGGTTTTCAGATCCTCAAAGTCAGTGGTGACTAAGGATGAAGTTCAGCTTATCTGCTTTAGGGTGAGATAAATGGTACTCCACTGATGGTACTAACCAGATCTTCATGGCCTATAAAAGAAGTCTGTGGGAAACCAACAAAGTCCATGATAACTGCCTCAGAAGCAGATGGCTTCATTTCATGTATTTGCACTTGGCAGGATGACACCTATATGAAGTCTCTCCACCTTCTGTATGAAAAGTCTTTTCTACATTTGTGAATCCTCTATTAAGGCTGAAGTTCTCCTCAAGCAAAGGAGTAGTCCTCTCCACTTGTCCTTCTCCAGGGATGGAAATTATCCAAGAGAACATGTGTAGAACCAGATGAAAAAATGGGCTGGCTCCCTTTGGGAAATGATGGATGTGTGCTGAAAGGTCTCATCAGACTCTGCCTGGGGAAACTCAAATTCATGCCTGATACTATTTTTTCTCCTGATGTCATGAACAGACACCTTGGACTTCTCCATACCATCAAGATAGCTTGCCATCACTTCAAATTTCCTGATGTGCTATATGGTCCATCTGCTAACTGCTGCCTTTGAACCTGCAGCTGGCTTCCTGAACTTCAAGTGAAAGGAGGAACTTGGATCCAACCTGAGGGACAGTGTGGATGTCATAGCTTGAGCCACACAACACATTCATGGTCACTTTCTGGTGTAGTTAAGAGACAATACAGCCACTGCCAGTGGGACTCAGAATCAGCATCCCTGATGAACCTCGTGTTTTTCCAAGATAATCCTCACGAGCTTTTGCATCTAGCAAGACATTGAACAACATCTGACTGATCTCTTCCATATTTCGCATTCTAAGCTATCTGGCTTTGTGATGCTCCAGACCAGGCTTACAGTTTTCTGTGTCCCAGGATCTTCAGTGCATCTGTTCTTCAATGCCAAGAAACTGCCCAATACCCATGTGAAGCACAACCAGAGGATCACTCCTCCTCCTCGAAATCTCTTGAAATAATTTTTAATAGTGCTTAGCCTAAGTTTTATGGAAAATAGAGTGTCTTTCCATGGGAATGAATGGGCTTTGGATCAGGTCCAAAAGAGTGGCTACATCCTGCTGGGAATCCCAAAGAGTGAGGATTACAAGAGCCTATAAGAAAGCTGAGGAGGGACTTGTTACAAGGAATTGTAGTGATAGGATGAGGGGTGATAGAATCAAACTGGAAGAGGGGAGATTTAGATTAGAAAGGAGAAAGAAGTTCTTCACTCTGAGGGTGGTGAAACTCTGGAACAGGTTGCCCAGGGAAGTTGTGGATGCTCCATCACAGGGTTGGACGAGGCTTTGAGCAACCTGTTCTAGTGGAAGGTGTTCCTGTCCATGGCACAGGGGCTGGAACTGGATGATCTTTGAGGTCCCTTCCAAGCCAAACCTTTCTATGATTAGGTGCGTGTGCTTAAATGCATCTATTTTTAAAGAGAACATGTGATTCTGTTTCCAATGTCATAGAATCATAGAATGTTTTGGGTTGGAAGAGACTTTTAAAGGTCATCTATGTTTGGTAACAGCTTGATACTGAGGCTGGAGGCCAGGCTGCTCATGTGGCTCCATTTGGAGAGTGCCTCCAGACAAAGATGTGGACGTACATCACCCCTTCCTTGTGTTTTTCCATCCTTTGTTTGCTGTGCTTTGAATCTACACCTTAGCGCTCGGGGATCCAGCCAGACATTAGGAGGTGATGAATCAGCACCCGAATGAAAATCTGAAAGGCCAGATGCTCAGCTGGCGTGAAACGGCCACTTCCTCCTGAAGTCAGTGGAAATGGGCTGAGTTGTATCAGCTGAGGGATTGGCTGTAGGGGTTTTTGGTGAATTAGCCTCTATTTTCTCAAGACACTAACAGGCTGCAGCAGGTAAATGATCCTTGGTATATGGTGCCTGGCTGCAGAGAACACCTTTCGCCTTGATGTTAGGTATTTAATTCACCCAAGCCTTGGCTTTGCAGGCTAACACACTACAGGGGATCTAAAGGAATCATCCTTCATTATCAGAGTCATCCCATTATTGAAATAGCTCCAGTGATTCTTCACAATTACAATGCCTAATTTGCCCTCTGAGCAAAAATGATATTAACACCCATGACGTGCTCAGCCCTTTTTCCACCTGCAAATGTTTTGGGTAATCATTGCAGGTGCTTCTTTATAAAATGAAGCAACTGCCTTTAAATATTTCAATTATTTTTATTAGATTCCACTGTTTTGCAAACCTCATTGGCTGCTAGCCAGTCCTCAACCTATTCCCCTGACTCTTAGTGGCTTAATATTGGAAAGGATTCGCCTTGCCCTTAGACTGGATGTGTTTGTACAAGTGAACTGTCTGTTGATAAAAACAGATGTGAAAACCCCAGATTTCTTGCGTGTTTGGTCCACGTGAGGCCTGAAAAAGAAGGAGGGCTGCTGTATCGATGTCATGCTGTTTGGTACAGAGCTCGCTGAGCTTGGTTGCTTCTGCAGCAGGTTTAAAGATATGATTAAAGCTTTTTTTTTTTTTTTTCCCATGGATGTTCTTGAGTTGTCCTGTTTGCTTGACACAGACTTCATCAAAAGGTGGGATCAGATAGAGGCAACTGGGCCAGCTCCAGAAGGGTGTGTTTTGTAGGAACTGTCACCAAAACTGCCGCTATCTCCAGGAAGAACTCTGTGTGGATAGTTTTTGGAGGATCAGACACCAGGAACTATGTTGCGGGGTTTTATGACTCTTCCTCTTTTCTTCCTTCTTCTTTTCAGAGAAGCATTGACTACCTGGGGCAATTGCCTGGAATATCTTTAACAAAGCAACACTCGCATGTCCTTTTTCACACAGTAGTTGCACTTATTCCCTGTATCTGTAGCTCCCACCCCATTTATGGAGCAGAGCTATTTCCCTCCACATCCTTTGGAGACAATGGAGCAGTCAAGAAAGGCCTGAAACTACAGGTCTTACTGCAATGATGGATGTCTTTGGCTGGTTAGTAGCTGGAGATTAGGTGAGATGGGTTTAGGGCTGGTCATGTGGCCATTCCTATGTAAAACACCACTCACAAGGCTGCAGATTATCATGTGCAGACCAAATATCTCCCTTGCTGGACTCTTCAAGCAGGTCCTATTCCCTGTCTGTCGCCTGACCCTCTTCAAATGTCACCAGCAGGATGAGATATGGTGTAAGGAGCCTCCCTTTAGGGCTCCTGTGGCCTGGGGCTGGCTTGCCAGACTGTCTCCAGCTCTGATGTTGGGGCTCATGCCTGGCCCATCTGGCCCATCCCAAGTGAGGTGAGACAGCCATCACCTCCCCTTGTTCTGCCAACACTTTCCCCCTTCACCCAGCTGCTAATTGCAGTTCACAAGGAGATGCTTGCTAACACCTTTCACCACCTTTACCTCCTTGCTGGGAAATTGAAGGACTTTATTGGCCCAGGAACAGACATTCAGACTTCAAAAGAAATCCTCTTTGTCTTTGGAGGAGGGGAACTCTGGGGCTTGGAAAGCGCATGCAGCACATCGCTTGCAGATCCTGCACAGGTCCACCAGGACATGGAAGAACTTGGCTCAATAGGACTTCCAATCTGTTGGCTGATTTAGCTGAAAGTGGCCAATGAGCTTAAAAAGTTAATGGGAGAAAGGTGGAGGTGGCTTATGTGGTCTGAAATCACAGACAGTGGCCTGCTGACAGCCAACATGTTTGGATGTGTCCATTCAGGCAGATGGTGGAGGACACATTTATTCCAACACCAGGTTTCTCAGCTATTGGTGTTTGTGCTGGGCAGGTGGAGGGCGGTGCAGGTTTTTGGTTCACTAGCTTCCAAAATTGTTCAGAGAACCAAAAAATGTCAAAACTGTTTTACTTCGAGATGAACAGAATGCTGTATTTGACTCCAAAATGATCTTTTTTGTGTTGTTTCTAAGTTCTCCATGGATGATTTTGATTACTTAATATTTATGGGTTTTTTAAAGGCAAGAAACAGCAAGTGAAAAAAAAATATCAAAGTTTGACTTTTTGAGCTGTTGCCTTGCTTCCCCAGGAAACCTTTTGTTTAAATCAGCATCAACTCTCCCACAAGCCGTCTTGGCTGAGTCAAAACTGTGTTGCCTAGCAGATCACTCTCCCCCTTCACAGATGGTGGAGTAGAGCCACCAGAGAAGTGGAGGCTTGAGTGCTCACCATTCTGAAGTACCAGCCCACCCCTCACCACTGCAGTGTCAGCCGCCTTGCACCCACATAGTGAAGAATGATGGATTTTCTCCACTGCTCAAAGAAGAGGATGGGTAACACACAGGATTCACACAGGTTACCTGTCCTTCAACTGGGACCTGTGAAGTCCAGGCTGAGTAGCAAGGCTCTTAGATCAGCTTTGCCTGTCCCTCTCACAGCCTGTATGCCAATTGTAGAATTATTTTCATTGAAGAGACCTTTAAGCTCATTGAGTCCAGCAGTTAACCCAGCACAGCCAGGTCACCACTAACCCATGTCCCTCAGCACCACATCTCCATGGCTTTGAAACCCCTCCAGGGATGGGGACTCCA
>JAVSBS010019991.1:0-30440 GCA_033124195.1 Coracias cyanogaster
ACTATGATGAAGAAGTTTATATATAGGAATTGCTGTTGCTGCAGAGCTTTTGTGTATAGGTCTCTATGTCTTGCCAAGAGTGTGCTGCAGACAAAATACCCTAATATATTCACTTTGAGCACTAGCCAGAGAGAAGTTAGCTAGTTAACTATTTCTTTATTATTGCAAGTTGATGGTCAATGACCTTTTCTAAAATTTAAAAGAGATCTTTGGCTCTGAGACCCTTTAAAGATGGTGCTGGTTGTTGTTTTCTTCCCCTTTGCTAGTCACTAAGCAAACAGTTTAGAAGCGACAGCCACAAAGACTTAAAGCATCTCCTCTAACATAGTGATCCCTGATAAGAGTTAGGACATGCTCCTTCTGGTTCTTAAGAGTTAACCAGAAATGTCATTCTCATCTCAAAAGCAGCTTGAATATCACATGTCTTAGAGCCCTATGTGTCAGTTATATGCAGCTGAAAATTTTTCAGTTAAGTATGTTGAAATATCTTTTGGAGTACAAGATACTGATTTCCCATTTCCAGATGCTGCTTCCTGTCTGCTAGACAAATTCAGTCTAACAAAAACTCTCTATGCCCCTTCCTGTGAATACTGGAAAATTTTTTTTAAAGCTGCATCTCACTGATCTAGTGCTTCTAACTCTTCTTTTCCCTCCCATGCACATATCTGAGTTCAGTTAACTTGCTTTTGGTTTAATTGGTTGACTCAAGACAAACCAAAATAACTTGTTCTTAAAGCTATGAACAGACATGACCTTCTGAAGCCAGATATTTCAGTGGAAGTTAACATCTCTGTGTATTCCGTTCCTCAAAACCGTCATCTGGAGTGACTAGTGAAAAGGATTAAGTAACAGTTACCATTACGTTAGACTAGCAAAAGACCTTGTCAGTTCATTTTGGCAGAAGGAGGTGCGGGAGTGCGGTGTCAATTCGGCAGCTCCCCTGCTAAAGACAGCAGTATCTCAGCACAGCTGTGATCTGAACCTAGCAGGGCAATGTTGAGTGTAAGAACTGCCAAAGTCTTTTGTTAATTAGGTGTCACTGGTGACTATCACTGGAGAACCTCATTCATGAGCCGGGGTTTTGCCTTATTTGGGTCTTTGTAAATGTTTTAAAATACAGCTAGCGGCTCATAGAGCGGTTTTGTTCCACTTTGTTAAATAATACATATAAAGTCACTTTTAAACATAGCATGGTTTTTTTTCTTGTACTGTTGTCTGAAGTATTTTTTCCTCTTATCTTGGTGCTGTTAGGATCAAATACTGTATGAAGAACTGCATTGCTCACTGTGCAGGTGATACATGTGGACCATTCCCCAAAGACACTTATTCTGCCTTGGTGGAGAGTTTTGCAATACCTGTGCCAGATTTCAAGAGGCAGGTTGGAAAGAAGCTGTACTAAATCTCTTAACTTTTAAAACTACCTGGAAAAAGGTCATAATAAACTATTGCTCTAGACTATCTTTAACTGTTTCTAGAATAAAAGATACAATGCATACTTCCTGCTTATCACCATTTCCATTTAAAAAATGAATGGTTTTAGCACTAAGGAGCTAATACCACGCTGGTACACTGCTCCTGCCCTTCATCAGAAATCCCTCAGAGGGGCTAATCCTTCCAAGTGTTTACACTGTTCCAGTAGCTGTTTGCAACCATAAATGAAAATAACTTTCAAGAACAAGGACTCCAGAAGAATCACTGGAAGAACAGAGCTGTGAAAGTAGCCTGGGAAAGTGCTGCACTGTATGTGGTCATACCATTAATCATGCCTCTGCAAATACAGTGACACATGATGATTGTGCCAGCACAGGTTCTCCAAGCTTCTAACAGCCTCCCTGCACCTTATCAAGAGAAGCTGTCAGCTGGCTAGGAGAGAGTAAAGCTTGGAAATCTGAGAAGTGCTCTGATATTATGATTTAACAGCCACCTAAGAAGCATTTGAAACAGTAAGTTTTCTAACAAGCTGGTTCTTAATTTTTTTTTTTTAAACAGACAAATCTACAACAACAAGATTCTATTACAGATTTTAATTTTGTAACTCAAATGTTTTGATATCCTCTGGAGGAAGGAAAATGTTACTGTTTTAAGAAATAGGCCAAAAGCCTCAAGGTTTTTGGTTTGTTTTTAAATAAAGAATTCCATCTTGGAAAGAGACTTAGACTTTCAGCATCATCCAAGACAGAACACTGACATGTGGTGGATGCTGAGCAACAATTTCTGAAACCTCCAAGCCTTCATGGATTTTTTTCTTTTAATCACTGTCCTCATTCTGTGAATTTCTTTAATCATTAATCTTAGTTCCTTTCTTTAGTCAGCCTTATTTTCCCTAAAGGCACTGCAACCATCAGTTAAGGATCAGAAAAGGAAATGGATTATTTCTGCTAGCAAATTTCATAGAAAGTCTTTTATGTTTGGCAACACCAGCTTTAAATACTCTTTCAAGTAATGAAACTTCTATGTTAAAAACCAGTAAAATAGTTTTTGTAAACAACATTTATTCTGAAAGCTTTCCCTTCTTAAAGGGGAAGATCATTTAATCCCCTACTCAAAGAATGGTTTGGGTTAGAAGGGACCTTAAAGATCATCTAGTTCCAACCTGCTGCTTTGCTAGATATGACCCTAAACAACCTGATCTAACTTTAAGACTAACCTTGCCTTGAGAGGGCATAGTGCCTTACATCTTAGATTCTTCTGTATTGGCATCTGACATTTTTCTCAAAGGTAAATATGGCAGGCTATTACAAATAACTAATCACCATGGACTTGTGTTTTAAAAATACTGATACTCGTGGCACTGTGATTTTTGCAGGACAGGGTATTGTACTCCCTCCCTCTTCTAGGGCAGCCTGAGACTCAGTGCCTGAGGTTGTAGCCCATATGCCTAACAAATGAAGTCCCTGCATATAAAGCAGGAGGGGCTGTGTCTGCTTGTCACTGTTAAATCAGGCTTAGAGCTTCAGAAATTACTGTGATTCCCAGAAATCCAAGATGAAGAATCATCATTTTAATCTCAGATTCGTTTCATTTGCAGATGTTTGTTGCCATGAGGCCATGCAATGAGTACTTATCAGTTAAGTGACTAATTTTAATATGAATCATACCTCCATATCACATGCTGAGCTATATGAGGACTGCTCATGCTACATAAACTTCTCCTGGTTTAGCTCTAAGTCTACAACTTCCCAGGCTTTAACACCTTTAAATAAAAGGTTTTTGCTTTATAGGAAGCTACAACCATGTGAAAGTAAGCTGTGAACTCTTAGTACAGTAATATATTCAATTCATTTGAATTAAGCAATGGGAAAAAAAAAAAATCAAGCAGGAGCCCCATGAAAACACTGTGCAATAGAGCAAATACCACTTTTAAAACTGTCACACATTCTGCCTTTAGGTATGATCGTTCTAAAGGCCATCACTGTTTTTACCTGCCGGTGGTGTGCACTGGTTTCAAAACAAACTATATGTAAAAACCTAGGAATTTTAAAAAGGTCTAACTGTGATACAACTTCAGTGATACAATGTAGAAATATGTCATCCTTCCATGGAAAAAAAAAGGATGTGGCAAGCAAGCCACTCCTTACAGTTGCAATTAACCACAATTGATTTTTCCTTTATGGATATACAGGGGAAGAGTCTGCTGCCATACTGAAGGAAAGCTGCAGTTGATGAGCTCATGAAGGAGTAAAGTCCTCAAGCCCTGGCATATTCACCCAGGAATTTTCTCTTCCCTTCCTCTTATGATGGTATTATTTCTATGCATATACAGAGCAAGAAAGCAAGGTAGGACTTGCAAGACTAAGGAGAAAATACTATTCACATAGTAATGATACAGTCTTGTCAGGACTTCTAACACAAACCATACATTTAATACACAAGGCATCTGATGATCATTCTTCTTAACATGTGGTAGTTGAAGTGGGGTGCAGGAGGGTTTGAATTTACAAGAAAATCTGAAGTTAAGCTGAAAGGCAGAAAAAGCCAGATCAGTCAAGTGTCCGTATCCTCTTTGCTTGCCTTGTCTGGGCTGTGTGTGCATCAAGGAGCAGACAAGGCTAGGCAGCTGAACTCTGACTGCTCGCACCAAGTGCTGCGCCCACACCGCTACTTGTGGGAAATTTGGCTTAGACTTTTAGCACTAAGAAATAACCCCACCAACTTGATAAATAAAATACAAGGTCCTTTATGCACGTTCCCCCACAGAAAATGGGAATTGCTTTAAGGAACAAGCCTTTTCATGCAATCTAGAGAGCACTGCTTTATTCTGCATATGCAGCTACCGCCCCTCCTAGCAGGCATGCATAGAGAAGATTTTCCCTCTAGTCATCTTATTTCTGTTGTCACAAGATCAAGAAACTGCTCATTATGCCATTCTTCCCTCCCTTATCCTGAGGCAAGCCACATATCTAAATCACAAGAATTATTCTGTCTCAGAGCATATCAGACACCAACTTAAACATGAGCAGGGAGTTAAGACAACGTAGGGATCTGTCAGCAGAGAAAAAACACTATCTTCATTCTTGGCTCAATAGGAAACTTCAACATTTTTGTCCTCGCTAAAGTCTTGTGTACCACTGCAGGCATGATTGGGAAAAGGTTTGATAGAGAATTGTGTATGTAGAGTTGCAGGTTCCTACACCAAAGGCCCATCTACATCATTTAGACATATCTACGTCATAATGTTCTTCTAGGACCTTGCAAAAGCAATCTTGGCAGACCCAGAAGTGGCTCCTGTGCTTTGCAACGTGCAAGCTACAACAGCAGAACTTGCTTTGCCTTAAGTCTTTTAAGACTCTTACAGATTACAGAGCATACTTTCCAAGAGCTGTGCCTTAGACCACTTACTGTGCAAGATTTGAAAGCAGGTTTTCTCCTGTTTGTCCAACAGGATTAGTGTGGGAGCCCGCATCTACAGCATTGGCATTACTGGTTGTTGAACCTCATCATTAAGTGAGGAATGAACAGCTTTAAGTTCTGCTGTGGCATTCCACTTCATGTGATGCAGGAATAAATGCCAAGGAGGCAGAGGCAAACCACTGAGCTCATTATCCAAGTGTCCACTTACCTAGAATAGATTCACTTCTCAACATCTGTACATTTGAATTATGTGTTAACATGCTTGTGGCTGCATTTAAAGACTTAACCAGAGGAATTCTGAGACACAGAACCAAAAGTCTTAACTACTTTTCAACCAACCTCTGGTTTCAGGCAGGAAGTCTTGCCCTGGATCTGAAAGTATAGAAGCTCTGTAGCCCAGAAGATGCATCTATTTAACACATGTTAATTGGCCGCGGTTGTGGAGCAGACAGGTCCAACAGCAAGAGCATGCCAGAGGGAAGAGTTGTTTTGAAAGAGGAATACACCCATGCCTGTCCTGTGGGAAAACTCATGCCTCGTATGATCAGACTCTAGGATGTATCCCTTAACTCTGCTTCAGCAGCTTCAAGTAACTGGGGCAGAGGGGAGGGGGGAAGACAGCCTTAAAAGCCATACAAAGCAGTTTATTCCAAGAAAGTCAAAGCTACTCAGAAAGCCCTGAAGGGGATTCAGAGCTCTGCACACTAACTGCAGCAAAAACACTTGGGTGACATGCTTAATGCAGCTGACCCAAAGTCAGCCCTGTTTTGACAAGTTAAACTCCGGGCTGATTTCACATAAAGGAAGCATTTGCCAAACACAAACTACTAAGAGGTTAGTTACACAGAAAGGAACAAACCCTAACAACCGTGTAGAAAGGCCAGAGGTAACTCATTCCACCTGTATACATTTATAAAATATATATCTAATTAGGTTAACTGTCAAGCTTCTTAATGCTCTTTAACTTGTCCTTCAACTGATTAGTCAAAGCTCACTCCAACTTTCAGATAAAGTCTCAAAAATCATACTTACTGTTTTTGCCAGATACATTTTAATAGCATGAAGGAAAATTAATTCCTTAAACAGTAACAAAGTGGCTCATATGTATTTTTTTAAGTTCAATGTTTCTTATTTCTGATCCATGCCTTTGGGCTAAATGTCATTTATAAGCAGGACTGGAAAAAACCTAGTTATTCATTCAGAATATATCAAACAAGTCAAGAAGTCTTAATTCCTTTTACCAGTGGCTCAGAAATGCTTCTCACTTTTTTTAGGGATGAAATGATGCTGCAGTACAGGTTAACTTTCATATTACCTGTTTCTGGCAAAATCCCTACTACTGAAGTTAGACACCAGGGCCTCTCCTGCATGACACAGGAATTACATGCCTAAGAATGGTAGTTACCAATGCCTGCAAGAATCAGACCATGGTTTAGAGCCAAACTTAAATCTCACTGCCTCAGATTAACCTAGTCCAGTAAATGTCCTCCAACAGGGAGACAGTAGTGGATGTTTCAGAAAGATTATGGCAAGCATAATCTCCCTTGGAATTCCCCACTACTCTGCAGCTCTTAAAAGTGAAATCAGTGTATTTATAACTGGAGTTGGAGGGGAAGATCATAGTCAGAACACTTTAAAGCAACCACTATTTGCCATTTTAAACAAGGGAGATGGCAACTGCAGGAATTCGCACTTAACACTACCCCTTGGAATCACTGACACCTCTTGCTGTCCTCCCATGAAGTAGGTAACCAAGCCAAAGAATAAAATTTTGACTCTCAACTTTGTTTACCTTAAGTATTCATCTAGGGTAACCAAATTTCTTAACTTTAGCTTTTAGCTGTAAAAGATTTCAGAGACACTTTCTATCCTTCATCCAACTATGGTAAGCCATCAACACCAAAGAGATTCAATTCCACATTTCACTACTTAAAATTGAGCAGCTGTGCAGAAATGGCTTAAAAAAACTGTTTTGCAACCCACTGAATCTATTCCAGTCTTTCAGCCAAAGCCAGATTTATTCTGTGTGGAAAGGCAAGACAGCGATTCTTTACAGTTCCTCTGTACCACCACTCAAAAGAACAGGTCTTGCATCTGCTTTAAAAATACCAAATTTCTCTAAAGCTTAAGCCAAGTCCTTCAGCATAAGGGGATCAGTAAAAAATTCACCCAGTATTACTTTAATCTTTGCTTTAATCGCATGTAAAAATTACTGTGTAAAATGTATTTTGGCATGACCCTGAGCAATATGCTGGCTAGCTGGCATGTTACTGGCATCATCATGGAGTCACTTTGTAAGTGGTTGGCAAACTTCCATACCATTTCTATTGCTTAACCATAGGTGAGGGCCCACACTTAAAGCACACATTAAGAACAGGACCGCAATCAAGCAAGGATTAAGAGGTATCAACACACTCTTGACAGACAATCAGCTTCTTCCAAAAAAAAAAAACCAAAAACCAACAAAATGCAGGAGTTGGAAGGAATCTTTAAGTTACTTACAGGAGACCAGTGTGGACAGCATCCAAGATTTCCACCTTCATCAGATTCCATCTTTCAGATAAGTGAAGACCATACCATAGGATCACCACTTGATATTTAAGAGTGATTTGACAGCTTAAAGCCATCATCAGTGCATGAGGTGATAGAAGGCAAATATGATCTGATGAGGTATGTAGAGATTCTTCAGTCTTCAGCAAGTCTATCCATTCTCTGCTCCCACTTAAAAAAACCCCAACTTCTCAAGCAGGAAATCTGATATCACCACCTGTGCTCTCACCACATTTTAATATGGAAGACAGACAAGTGTTTATGTAGAGTACTGTAGGTTGGGGAGGGGGGAAGAGAGGATTAAGGTCATTTAACAACACCTTTTTATGTACACAAATGACTAATATGCTTAGTAGGTAGAGCTGGCGGTGGTTGGAGCTGGCCACCTTTGCCGGAGCAGTGTCTGCTTCAACTGATTCAGTTTTCTGTACGAGCCAGATTTCCAAACGGGTGTATTTATGGATTGAGCACTTAAACCCATGGTAACAGCAGAACCAATTAGGACAAGCCTGATCATTTTTCTTTGCGGATCAGAAAAAAAACCCCAAACTGTAACAAGATTTTCCCAATATTAAAAAAAACTACTGAGTTACATTAAATTACCTAGCGGCTTACACAATACAATTCTAAACAGCAGCTGCTCAAGCTGTAGCTCAGGCAGTAGGTGGGGACCCACCAAGTTGGCAATACCCTTGAATTCCCCACCATTTTACGCAGAAGTAATCTCAAAGGTGCCAGTTTCATTTCAATAGATTGCTCCTTTAAGGTACTTTCAGCAGAAGAGGTGGGACTTTAAAGCAGTGCTTCAAATGACATGCTACATATTTAAACAAAAGCAGACTTTTAAGGTTTCTGTGCAAATTCAGCTCTTCCACCCACAAGTCAGGAAACAGGTTCAACAGAAGGTTTAAGGTTAACAAATCGTGTTAGTTTGGAATTAAGAGGTAAGTACAGCATTTTAACACTACAGTAATCTAAATAGCACGTTGTGGGCAGTGTACTACATTGAGAACTTTTAAAATATTACAAGTAAGACAGGTATTTTATATAGATCTCTAATGCCTGCCAAACTAAATTCTGTAACAAAGTGATTTAGCATTATGCATATAACACTGATCCTTAGGCAAACACAGACACATTAAACCCATGAATCTGAGGACTGTGAGGAATGTTATAGCTGGTAGGAGTCTGCAACAAAGTCCTTAAGGATGCATTGCTGTGTTGCTGTAGATCTTCATTCAGGACACTGGTGAACAGCTTTAGCAAGAGACCCTATACCAGCCACTTTAAAGCAAGCAGACATTTCAAAGTTTTTTTGGTTGCCAGAAGTTTAATCTTGCTTCACTTCACCCTTTAATTGCCTTTTCATGCGTGAATACGGGCTGATTGTATCATCCATCACGAAGTCATAGAGTACTTTTATCCAAGAGTTATACTGTGGCAGGTTGTCATAGTATTCAGCAGCTATTTTCTTCACCTAAAGAGGAGATACAAGGTCTATTTACTATTTATATTAGCACCAATTGTCACACCTTCACAGTCTTCAACCTGTACCTTAATGCTGAGCACTAGAGTTTCATTTTGTAAGTGAGATTCTACAGGAAAGGCTACCAGTGCCGCAGTGTGAAGGAAAAAGCAATTCCCTGGTTGTTACACTTCATGCAAAACTTTTATATTAAAGGTAACCAGAACACACTCTGCTAACGCTGAAGTCCGTTCACTGTGCTACTACAGGATGGTGTAGCTCACAAAAGGAAGCCGTTCTTTTGCTAGTGGAAGTGACTCACTTCAGTGCTGACTCACAGGTATATGAGTATCACTAAAATGGATGTAGCCAGTTCTAGGAAGAGATGTTTAACACAGCTAGTTTTAAATGTAGCTTCAAACCTCAGCACTCAGAAGAAAAACCATCTTAATTTCTGAGGAACATCTTGTTTCTGAAGACAAGACATTAACAAATTAATACAAACCACCTCCAAAGACTTTATTCTCAGATGTACATACTGACTAGACCAATTTCAAACCAAGAGAGCTGCATTTCCAGTTAGATATCCTTACTGATATTTAAGGCAAACCACCTAAAGCCTTTAAAAGCTCAGACCAAAACTCTAACCAGGACAACTTTCACTAAATCCCATAGCTTTAGACAGAAGAAAAATATAAATCCGCATAAACAACAAACCCACAGTATTTGCATGGCTGGTTTGGAGCTGAAGGTCCTTTGGATCCGTTATCACACCTACAGAACAGTGCATCTAGCCAGTACACTTTTATTCAACAGTATTTATTCTCAGCTCACCAGTACCCCAGCTGGAATCAAGCGCTCAGTACTCCAGTGATCTTTAGCACACAGAATAGCAGAGTCCAGTCCAATCAAATTAACTACACTGGTCTAAAAGAAGGCTTTGTTTTCTTATCAGAGCTATAGATTTTTAAGAGTCCTTAAATCTTTTTTGCAGGGCTGGGTATTTACCTCTGCAATTAAATACTTGATAAAAATCTTTCCTTATTTACAACTTAAGTACTGGTGCACAAAGTTAAATGCTTGTTCACCATCTAGGTATTAAGGGTGAGTTAAAGCAACTTTAACTGTATTTGAATGGTGAAATTATGAATGAAATAAGTCATTTTTTTTCCAAAAACAACAACAACAAAAAGCCAGTCTCAACAAACCAACTATAGACCTTAACTGCACTGGAACAGTTACTTCATCTACAGTTCCACCACTGACAACAGCAATAACAATCAAGTTTAAACTCCAAAGGCACAAGCTTGCAACATCTTACTGTTACCAAGTGCCATAAACAAAGCTACCAGACCAGCGCCACAGCTGCCATCAAAATGCAGATTTAGCATCTGATAAAAGTCATCTGTTCCCTGAAGATAAGGTTGAGGTGTCCCTAGAAGCCTGTGTTCCCATGCTCCAGTTAAGAAACTTACACAATGAGAATTAAGCTCCTGCTTAAAAGAAACCAGCAAAGACTGAAGAAGGGAGAAACTGGTTTGAAAATTCCCATCAGCTACTCATGCAGATAAGACAGGCCTAAGTCTCAGCTTTGAGGCCTTAAATTCTGCCCATGTACAGCTGATACTTAGGGTTCAAAGGTCCACACTAGGGCTGAGCTACTCCAAAAATAGAGTTATTACACATTTGTCAACAGTACAACAAACATCAAAGCATCTCTTTTCCCCACCAGAGAACGTCAGCAGTGGAAGAGACTGAAGGATAAGCACGCATTACAATACTGTCCTCAAGATTTCAAAGACAGAGCAGACAGATCTCTGGAGGCATCTGCAGCTTCTTGCCTAGTCTTCTGCACACTTACAAATCAAAGAGGACAGAAGGCTGGTTGTAATTACAGAAAACTAAAGTTAGTGCAAAGTATAGGACACACGTTTCCTCCCCTCTCTTTTTATGGAAGAGGCTTGAGCAGCCAGCACATTGGAAGCTTGTTCGGGATACCACTAAAATGGTAATTACCTCCTTCGTGACTCAACTTAGAAATTGATCTGGGTTTTGTTTGGGTTTAGGGGGTTTTTCTGTTTGTTTTTTTTTTTCTTAATCTCCCAAATTCCATTCTTCTATCAGCATTCTACCTGCTTTTCAAGTTAAAGTCACACTTACTTTAAGAAAAAAGTAATAACTTTAGAAGCAAACTTACCAGTGGAAGGCTCTTGCCCGGAATATTGGGGAAGTCATGATGTTCGTTGTGATAGCCAACATTAAAAGTGAGCAAATTAAGTGGCCCATAGTAGGAGTAAGTCTCGTGTCCTTTTAAAAACATGTAATGCTCAGCTATGAAGTGTCCTGAAATTGGGTGCAATCCAAGTCCAAGTACTGAACCAGCAAGCATGTAAAAAGTGGATTTGACTCCCCATAAATAATATATTACGACATCAAAGGAAAGCTGAGCCAACAGATTGATTATTTCAAGTCGGGTAATGGGTTTGGGATTGATGCAGAGAGGTCTAATTGCATAGAAAAAAGGCTGAAGAACAATCCATATGAACTTCCTAAAACGGGTGCAGAAAAACCAGCCTTCAAAGTTGGTAGGGATGTCCACATCAATTCCATCACCTCCTAAGTAACGATGGTGATCCATGTGGTACCTCTTGAAGGAGATGGAATACGGGAGACCAAGAGGGAGGTTGGCAAATATTCCAAACCATCGGTTCCACATTGCTTTGTTGTTGCCAAAGGCACTATTATGAGAGATCTCATGGATAGCCAGAGTCATGGAGTGACTAATACAACTTCCAAAAACATATGCCCAGAAGATGACCCATTTCCAGTCCAAGTCTTTAACTAGATAAAAAGCAGTCAACTGCGCAAGAACCATCAGCACAACCACCCAGATCAAGTTGTAGTCTGGCTTCATCAATGCTTTTATCTCTGGATGTTTGGCTAGATGGGAAAGAATTAAACAAGAAGAATTATTTAGAAGCTCTCCTCACAACCAACTACCCCAATTAGATTACAAAAGCAGATAGAGCCATTTCTTCCTCCCAGCCAGGAATCTGTAAAGGTAGTGACAACGCACCCACCACCTTTCCACTTGTGACACTTATTGCTATAACAAATCCTTCAGAATTAAATAATTTGAGCGTTTTCCTGTCGCTCAGCAACTAGACCCGTATGTGGCAAGCACCGGTACCACCTACCCAGGAAGGAAATGGCTTTGAACCGACAACCCACCAGCACTTGAGAAGGGCTCAAAAGCAAGCCCAGGTCCGAATGCAACAGCCTTGCCTGAAAAGGCGGTTATTTCACCGCCAATATCGCGGTGACCTCTACGCACGACACAAGATCTCTTTATACCGCCGGGCAGACACCCTGTCGATGACCCGTCTCGCTTTCCACCGGCACGAAGGGCTCAGCGGCAGCGGGCGGCGAGCGGCAACCGCGCCGCAGCCACTCGCTTCCCACCTCCATACAGGAGCCGGGCTCCGCGTTTCGGGGCCCGGGCTCTGCTCCCGCAGGCGGCGAGCCGCCCTCCCCGCTCCTTCCCTTCCCCTGCACTCCCCTCCCCCGCCAGCGCCGCCAAGGCGGCTGCTCCCGCCTCCTCGTCCGCGGATAGCGCCGCTCCCCCGACGCGGGCCCGGGCCGACTTTGGCCCCAGCCGCGCCGGCAGCCTCGGACGGCTGGGCGGCGGGGAGCGGGCGGCGAGGAGCGGGCCCTCAGCCGCGGCGCCCCCCGCCCCGGCCGGCTGGCAGCCATTTTGTGGGGTGTCGGTGTCGTCCCCGTCCCCCCCTCCCTCCCTCCGCCACGCAGCCGGCGGCGAGGAGCGCCGGCACCGCCACCGCCGCCTGGCTTCCTCACCCAGGATCTCCTTGCGGCGGTCGGCGTGGGGCTGGTCCGTGTAGACCCACTCGAAATCCTCTCTGGCCACGGTGTTACCCATCCCGGCAACGCGGCGGCCCCCACCCGCCTGCTGCGCCCGCTCCGCGCCGTGCCACAACTCTCTACTCGCGGTGCTGCCTCTCACGGCATTTTATAGTGCGGCGGCGCCTGCGTCCCGCCCACCGCCCCGTCCTCTCTCGCCATTGGCTACCGCTGGCTGTCAGGGCTGACAAGCCCCGCCTCCGCCAGCGCGGCTCGCCCCCTGTCCGCCGGCGGCGCGCGCAGCAGCGGTTTCTTGAGGGGCCGGGGGGAGCTGCCGCCCGGCCCCGGTGGCTCCCGCCCCGCGGGGCGGTGGCCGGGAGGGCTCAGGCCGCCCCTCAGCCCCCGCTTCCGCCGCAGCACACTCGTGTGTGTGCGTACCCCTCTTCAGGGGAGAGCTCCCGCTGCTCTGCCCCGGGGGGCTGCGCCGCCTCGGCCTTCCCGCCCTCCCCGCCAGAGGGGTCCTGAGGGGCCGGGGAGCGGGGCGACAGGGCCCGTGAGGCGCTGCCGCCTGAGGGGAGCAGAGCGCCGGGCTGGGGCCGGCCTCAGAGCGGCCGCCTGCGCTCCAGCCGCCTCTGATAACGCCGCACGCATAGCTCATGGTGAAGGAGGCAGAGAAGATTCTCGGCTTGTAACGCTGGCCCCGGCCAGCTGAGGCGCTGAGGGAACCCGAAGCTCCTTCATCCTTCACCGTGGTAGCGAGGACGAGGTGGCCTCCGAGAAGCTGGGCTGGCTTCGTGGCCGCGTTCCGCGCCTCCCCCGCCGTGCTTCCTGCTGCCTCTCATGATGCTTGTACAGGTCTAGCTGTCTGTGAGACTTCTGCCCCTCTCCGCTGTTGGGACGACCTGCCCAGAAGCCACCGCAGATGGCCGGGCCGTCTCATCCAACTCGCTTTCTTGAGGCTGGAATCAGTAACGGCATCTTACAGCGGCTCTTAAAAAAACCACTTTTTCAGAGGTGAGAGATACGTGCTATCATTTCTAAATTTCTGTAAGCTGCCCAAAATTATTTGACTACAACTCAAAACGCCTGTGGCAAGGTCTCGATTTTCTTCACTTTTTGTGGCAAAATATTTTAAGAACTTTGTTGACAAAGAACTAAACTCCATTTAATCCGTCCCTGCATCTGTTTCTCCTGTAATGTTGACTGTGGGCAGTTCAGTTACAAAGATGACTTTATGTAGAAGTTGACTGACTGCTTGCTTGAAATGTTAATTGTCCATAAATCTACTCAAAATAATTTATATATCACATGACTAAGAGTGATAAAGACACAGAGGAAGTTAGCACAAAGTAAATTACACCTTATCTATTAATGTAATATGAATATCTCAAGGTTTATGATGCATGACTTTTGAGTTATTTGTATTAATGGATAAAAAAGGCTAATAGGTAGTAGCTGATAAAAGCCCCATGTACAATGGTGCAAATGCAAGGGAAATACAACCTCTACTGGAAAATGTTACAATCTAAAGTAACAGACATAGCACAGGATCGATAAAACGTAACAGCTTCACAAGTATTTTTGTTTACATACATTTTTAATCTGTGCGATTCACATTCTAATGTGAATTGGAAGTGAAGAACGGAGCAAGTAGAGGAGAGACGGAAGTTTATTCACCGCTTTTTCCTCCTTAGTCACACAATTTTGGAAACACTGTCTCCAAAGACATGTATTTAGAGCAGCATCAGAGGTAAACCAGATGTTCAGATTTCATCATTTTGTTCTTGCAAGGGATATTCAGTTTTGGTTGTTGCTCAGTGACTGCTCCACAATAAACCAGGAAGTGGGCTTGTGTTACCAGTGCAAAGCTGACGGCAAAATTGCCAGGATCACAAATGTAGCACTCAACTGCACTCTAAACACTGTACAGAATGTTTCTGAAAATGTTCCCTTCTTATTGTAGGTCAAATATTAGCACTGCTGTCCAGCATTGCACTAAAAACCTTCTCACCTATGGGAAGGATCCTGCCAACCAACAGGTCTGCCGAGAAGAAAGGCTGTAGCTGTCGACCAGAGCATTGGAGGAGAGACAGAGGATCAAGAGCTCAGTACAACACGGACGCAGGTTTACCCCGCTGCAATTATATATAGGTTTGTAAATAGTCACAGGCTTTAGCAGGGTAATTAAATAGAAGATCCCAGACTTATAAACTAAGCAGCCAGACAAGGGTTAAACAACTACAACAAATATTAAAGAATAAAGTTTTGAAAAATCTAATTGCCCAAGTGTCCTGGAGCGCAAAGTTTTTCCTATTTAATCACCAAGTCTTTCTGGTTTAAGCAACCCATATAATAAATCCAGATATATTTGATCTTCAGCAAGCTAAGTTTTTGTACCAGACGTTTTCTCTTCCAAAGACAAAGAGATCCAGTACCTAGTGTTTCTTCAGCTGGCACAAAGCTAGAACTAAAATCCTAGAGCCTTCAGTTACACATAAACCAAAGGTGTCGGCGCATCCCCATCCAACCAGGAAGGTGAGATCCCGTAAGCACAACCGCAAATGTGAACAAGTAGGCTGGTCCAGGTATGGTGCAAAGTAGCAGAGGAATGGAACTGGAAAGTATCAGAACAGTTCACAACTAGCAAACACATTGCTATAAAATACTCCAAACAGAGTTTACTTACAAATGAAGTAACATCTATCAGTGTAATTTGCTAGTTACCTTCTTAAAACTACCAGGAAAACCAAGAAATCAGGTAGTCTTCTCCTGTCTGAAGACACATTTAACTCCACCCTGTGACATCCTGTTTTCAAGAGGCTCTTGGTGTTGAAAATTCCTTAGGCCATCTTCCTGCTTCCCACCACTAACTGTTGGAAGGCTTCAGTAAGAGCAACTAAGTTTCTGCTCAATACAGTCTTACCGTTCATGTCAAGAAATTATGTGAAGGCATCCTCATAACATTAATGAACTATTGTGCTGAATTTAATGTGCTATGCTGAGAGGGTGTCAGGGACTGAAGAAGTTAATGCTTGTTTCTGTTCTCTAATCCCACACGTTTATCTCGTTAAGCAGGTAGTCTTCTCTTCCCTCAGGGCTTCCACCCCTTAGCCCTTGCTTAGAAGGTGCTCGCATATTGCATTTACATAGAAGTTGTTCCACTGGGGGAGCAAGACCTGCTCAAAAACATCTTTTCCCTCCCAAAAAGTACCACTTTGGTATCTTCTGGTATCATTTTCACTATGTTCGCTAGCTAAGCAAATTTGTAGAAAATCCCCAACCTAACTATGAAACAAAAAGCAGTTCACAAAGCAAGCTGCTGTTTTTAGAAAGCAAGCTGGAAAAGAAGGAAAGATAGCATCAGAGCAGTTTTAAGCTATTTTAAGAAACTAACTATAAAAGACACCTGGTAGTGCTTTCTCTTTCAACCCCAAGCAGCTCAGTTTCAGCCCTTGCTGTAAGTACTAAAACTGAGCACTGCCTGCAAGTAAAACAATTTTTCACGTGACTTGTAAACTACAGCTTGGTCTCGCTAACTGAGGCTGATACACCAACTCGTGTAAACCTGCTTAGAAATTCAAAGTGATTCCGTTTTCCCTCAGACTGTTTATCAGCTTGTTCATACATTGCAAAACGCATCTTTTTCTATTTAATAAAAAGTTAATGCTCCAGCTGTCTTCTCCAAATTATTAGTTCATTCTGCTTTCTACATCTATACCACTGGTGTATATTCCAGTGTGAGAGCTATCTGATCCGGATGTCTGCCTCCCTCCTCGGGAAGTGAAAATGAAATAGCGGGGTACCTTTGTTGTGGCATTTCTCAGAGCTTGCTTGTAACCATCCCCTCTGCCCCTTAAGTTTCATGGGCCTCGTTCAATCTTCCCATGTGTGGTAGCACGCAGAGGATCAGGATGCACCTGCAAACTTGCAGCATGTGATACTTCCTTGAATTGAAGGTTCCAAGTTGGCACCATTCATGGAGAATGTTTCATGCAACAATAGGCTGTTGTTCTTTCCAGCTCAGTTTACACACAGCTAGAGAATCACCAACATATAAATACATGGTACTCTCAAATAACCTCAAATTATTTGTATATTGTGAGTGGGGAAGGGACTTGTTTGAATCCTCTAGAAACAAGTAATGAAACAAAAGTGAAAGATACTGAGACGTAGGAATAAACCTTGTTAGTAAATGCAATTCACAAGTTTATACTTGTTTAGTAGTATTTCACCAAAAGTATCTGTTAATTAGACAGTTACATGAATTTGTCATCCTGAATGACCATTACTGTGTATTACTTCATACAAATTCACTTAATTATAGTGATCATGCTGACCTTTTGATTCAAAATTTTTAAAAAAGATAAAGCATAGAGTAGTATTTTCAAACTGATCAGCAGGTATCTGTCTTAAAGAGATCTTTAACAGTAAAAAAATTCTGAGCCAGGGAAGACCAGCAATAGCAAAGGCTCTGGGAGCAGTTTAACCTTGCTCCTAGATAACTTTCTACCATTTCCTTCATGCTCTTCTTAAGAAACATGCCTTTAAAAAAAAAAAAAAAAAAAGACTCAAACTACCCAACAAGTTTATTTGAAAATTAAATGTCTGCCAAAAATTAGGCATTTGTAATGTTCCTTCTGATATGAGTGAATATATTTTAGAAATAAAAATTGTAGCTGAAGTTTCAGGAAAGGTGTCAGTTCTCCCAAGATTATATAACATTTGACCAGACGATTTCCGATTTGTTTGGCAATTTCAATATAACCACTATGTTAAGCTGACAGCCGTACAAAACACAAAAGAAACTTGCACTTTAACCCATTGTAAGAAAATCAATATTTTGAACTGCTACAAATGCAGCATTTGCATTTTCAGTGCCATACCAAGGTGAATTCAATACCACCTGAACCCAAAGCAACAGCTGATCAAAAAAAGAAAACATAAGTCAAATGATAAAGCTACATAGTTTAGTACATTAAACCAAAACCAAGAACAATGGTATTTGTATAAGGATCCAAAAATATACAGATGAGGGGGAAAAAAAATATCACTGTACACAACTCTGAGGTTGTTAAAGTGACCAGAAAGACTGAACAGTGCAAGACATGCTTTTCCAGTTACAAGCTCAAAACAGAAGTGCAAAAGAAATTAAAGCTTTGTCTGAAGTGATTTACCTTTTAGGGTAAGGAAAGCTTAGAATATTGTCACCAGTGTTACAGAGAAATTTCCATCCCCTCCCACCCCCAACATATACACACAAAGTTTTCAGTTTTTCCATAATACAGCATTTAATTCAATTGACGTCCCTCTGAACTTGGTTAGTGTAGGGACAATTTGTCTGATCGTTATTAGATGTTGGCCTATGCATCAAGCGCTGCACAGGCAGCTTCTCAGATTCTCCAGCTTTGGCTGACAATACCTGCGATTTACAGGCAGGGAAAGTGGCAGGTCGCCTGGGTTCAAACTCTCCTGCAACGAGCTTCCTACGACCACCTCATTGTAAGAAAGCAGTTGAGCTGAAAGCAGATGCTAAGTTATGGCTAAGGAACAAAGAAATTGCTTGATGGGTCTCTGCTCTCTCCCAGAGTTAAGAACAATGTCAGGCAAGTGCTTGTAGCAGGCTGGCTAAGCTGCACATGCATCTATCCATGCAAAATATGGCTCCCAAGACCTAGAACCATGTGAAGACTGGATAGAAGGCCCTTCCTTCTAAGTTTACAAAAATATATAGCCAATACTGTAGCTTAAGAAGTCAGTTTTACTCATTACAGAGATTGCAAAAAAAGTATTAACTGCTCTTCAGACGTTCCAGACAAGGTCACTTGTAACAAAAAGGTTAAGTTCTTGAAAACAAGATTTCAAAAGTGGATCTCTCCTTCAAGTGGACAGGACATCTGTTTTTACACTTCATGTTTTAGTCGGTTAAGACTGAATTTATTTAAGATTTTATGTGAACATATGCATAAACACAAATAAGTTTACTTAAAACACATCTGCACAGAAAAAAAAAAGATTAACCTTTCAAAACGTAACAGAGCAGGTCTGGTTAGTATGTAACTATTGCAGATCTTAACAATTCTGTGCATTAGGCCCATCCATACAGAAAGCAGGGGAAAAGTCTCCGTGGAAGAAAATGACTGTTCAAGTCTAAGTGGTGTTTTGAAGAGCCAGCAGTCTAAGTGACACCATGAAGCTAGTCACAGTATCCAAACAAGCAGACCTGCTTGGGCTACTAAAGCAGTGTATCCTCCTGAAGGCCTCATTTACTCCCAGGTTATTTTCTGCTCCGAAGGCGTTTAGATTTCCTAGGACAGTCTGTGGATTCAACCGTCTTCCTCCGTTTTCTAGGAGATTGTTCATTTGAGCTAGAACCTGAAGAATTTCCTACTGTACTCTCCATCACCTCTCGCAGCTTGCGTTCAAGCTCAGCCAACCGGGCATTCTGTTCACCTATGATTTGGGTTTGCTCAAGCAGTTTCTGGTCTTGATCTTGGAGTTGTTTCTGTTGCTCTTGCACTTTGATGCGGAGCTCTGAGATTTCCCGCTTTAGCGCCGTCAAGCCTGTGCCGTTCGCTTTTACTTGCTGCTGGAGTTTGATCACTTCCTGTCTTGAAGGGTTCTGCTTGGAGAACAGCTGCATTGTTGTCAGTGCTGCAGAAGGCCCTGGAACTTCAGAGGAAACTATGGTTAACCCTCTACAACTTTAAGACAAACTGCATCCCAGTTTTCACATTTTGCTTATCTCTACTCCCCCAACATAACCTAAGTGCTGCTTGCAAGTTAATGTGAGCATGTAAACAGATGTACAGTCATTTACGTATCTAACAAGAGCACATCTCAGAGGACAACTAATTTAATGTAAAATACTTAGATTTTCAGTAGTCTGAAAAACAGCTCATCATTTGTTTTCTGTACAGAACCCCCCCTCCTTTTGCTGTATGAAAAATTACATATATTGTGTTGCCCTCTAGAATTAGTGTCACAGATGTTAAGTCAAAAACCCCCAACATGTCTATAAATTACTTATTACAGAATAGTAATTACAGAATATTAAATATATTCCAATAGAGCAGTACAATTCTGTAGTCTTAGCTGTAGACAGCTAAAGTTTTAAAATTTAGTGTTTTGGGGCTTAACAAGATACTTCAGTTTAACTTACTTTTTGGAAGGCAGGAATTTATTTTCCATGCTTCTTTAGAATCACTCTTCCTAAGTACTAAAACCATACTGGGATCTGACCTGCAATTTGCAGTTCCTGCAAATTAAGGAGACTAACAGCTACTGTATCATGTTTCACTTTTTCTATCATTAAAAAAATATCTATCACTTTATCATTTTACTCTTCTAGCAATGCTGTGGAAGTAAGATGCAACTTTTAAGTGCTACAAAGACAGAACAGTCTGGAAGAGCCTAGAACAGTCATTCTCCTCCTTGTCGTCTTCTCTTTCCTTTAAGATGGCAGCATAGCTACGGTGATGTGAGACTAAAGGGTTGCCATTAGGTAGGTTGTCTTCCTTCCACAACACAAGACAGGCGTTTTTATGCCACATAAAGCCTTGGCCTTGAAAAGCCAGCTGACATCAATGAAGGTTTTAGGCAGTATTTCCTCAACTGAGAGACTCATTGGAATTGAGGTATAATTAAGAGGTGATATACACAGTTACAGCTAAAACAATGGACATACCAGAAACAACAAGCAGCTCCTACAGTTCAGCCTATCACTTTTGCTTAATTTTAAAAATTACATCTTCTCTTTTCAAAAAGTTAATTTCACAGTTCCTAAGAAATGTGAAGCTCTTCAACACAGGGGGGAAAAAAAAAAAAAATTACAGTTCCAGTAAACTTCTGCTTTTGGCCCTTACATAAGGCAATTACCTTCGACTTTGGTTCACAGAAGTTCTGGAAAGTCTGACAGAATATACAAAGGACCAGCTTAGTTGTTCATTGATAGTGAAAAGGCAATTAAAATAAGTCCATTACTAGTAAGTATTTTGCTTGTTAGTGTGCACAGGAGTGCTCCAGGAAAGTAAACAAGCACATACAAGTTATGTTCTAGCGTTCTATGCACTACAACAGCTTAGTCCGATTCATTTGCTGATCGTCCTAAAAATGAAAGGCATCAAGTTGTCATCTCATGTGCCAAATTTCAACCAAGTGCAATGATAAAGTCTCATTCATTGGTGGCACAAAAGCGTTTGTTTAACGAATACACACTATGCAGAATTCTAACATACATTCAAGTGACTGTTCTTTTGGTAATACAAAGGCTCCTTAAATTTCAAAGCACATGAATTTCAGTTAGAATTCTTACGAAACAAGTATCATCAATATTTCTGTAATAAAGCTCACATTTAGGGGAGGGAGCTTTAAAAAGATGCAGTGCTGTGAATTCTTTTTTTACAGAAAAAACTAAAGAAAACTTAACTAATACATTGGAATGAATACCTGGGGCAGTTCCTATCAGACGTCCCGATACATCTGACCCAGGCATCTTTCTTTTCAGTATTGGAACAATCTTCTCATCAAAATATTCCATAGCCATGGAGGAAATGTCCCTTAGTTCCTGAAGAACTTCATGAGCTCTCTGAGGAGCTCTTGTAGAGTTTACATACCTTAGCACACGATAAATTTCATCTATTACCTAAAACATTTAAAAAGAATTAGGATTTTCTGATAAAGGCAAGATTATTTCAGATCATTCTAGAAGTTCTGGCATATTCAGGAGCTTTTATTACACACCTATTGCATACCACGGTGTGCTTCAGCTCTAGATCAGATTATTGAAATGAAGTGCTGTTCATGATATATTGGAGAAGCTATTCACTTGATCTAACACAACAGCTCTTCAAACTCATGAAATAATATCAATTGTGCAAAATGTTGTTTTACTACATCCATACTTGACTTCTAAGGTATATAATCTTTACTCAGCAGAGCATAATCATTTATTTTTTGAGAATCTGAAGCAAGATACTCTACAGCAAAATAGCAGAACAGTCACTCTCCCATCTAGTTATGAAACGTGAATTAAATAGCAAGAATTATCATCATGTCAGTCTGAAGAGCTTGAATATTTTCTGGAGTCCACCTGCATAAATCTGAATTTGCAGTATTTTGGATGAAGTCCAAAATATGGTAATTTATAAAACATCAGTCCACTGCTGGCAGAGAATATAAGCACCCCCTGAACAAGCTTGACAAGCCCTTTAGTCAGGAGAGACAGAGATAAAAAAGGTGTCTCGCTAATCTATGAATCATAGTCTGAGGCAGGTCAAGATAGGCGTGCTGGTCTTGTAGTACCAAAGCTACTGACACAGGTATTTTGCACAAGACTAAGAATGGCTGAAGAGTCTCCTGAAGAACACAGATCTTAAGCACTTGGAATCATAAGAAAGACAATACAGTTGCATACTGTGTTTTGAAAAAGGAAGCTTGGCTCAAAAGTTGCAAAAGCTAGACAAGACTCAAGTGTCTCATCACACAGTAAGCTTACAAAAGACTTCTCTCATTTTACCCACATTCTATCCCGTTAGCAACAAAATCCTCAAAGTATTCTCCTGCCATCCTCAATATAAAATCTTGTAGCAGCATACTGCTATCACCAGGATTCCTCACACAGTATGCCAAACCTCAAATCAGGGTTCAGATATTCTAACACAAATTCACATCCTGACAATTCCGTGGCAAGCTTAATTCAAATGACATTTCTTGAGGGGAGCAGGGCAGATCAGGAGGGAAACCACAGACTTCAACAAAACACTAAGCCTTGAATCTGCTTGACCTAAATCGGATTTGCTGGTGAATTGGTAGCTGTGCTGAGAGCGCAGCAGCGCTACCAAGCTCATACACTAAGTAAATAATTAGAAAAAAACCTTTTTAGCTGTTGTATCAGAATACAAACAAGGTCCTTATGATGCAGTGCTCACAAGGAAAAGGGCTGGCAAGCTCACTTGTCCAGCTCCTGCACACCCCATGTCTAGATTGAGTATTGCCTTTCCTCCTACTGTTCAAAAAAGACAACATTTCTTTTAAGTATTCCATTTACTATGTGAGTATCAAGGATTTAAGTTTGACTTTATATTACATTTTTTAAAAATACATATTATATATAAACATAATATAAAGTCAAATAAGCATAAATGTATTAAACTATAATGATTTAAAGAGTGTACAGAAACCAAGTGACCTCTTCAAGATACAAACAATTTCATGATGACATCCTATCCTACTGTACGGAATGTAAAACACCTGCCATGCTTCACCTGAATCCAACAACCAGCTTTTCCATTCATCCCCATGCAATTCGGTTATCTGCCCACTAAAAATTGATACCAACAGATCCAAACCTCACATAGGAAGATCAGCGAATAGAGCATTAGGCCAATGTTCACAGATCTTGCCTCGACCCTGAGCTGTACCAGTCCTCCTCAGAACGTGATTGTGTCAACTTCCCCGTGCACCTCTAGTTTTGCACCTTATAAAACAGCGGTATCTCCAACGTACATCTCACTTGGGTAATTTACATTTTATGTCAGGGTAGATTTCTGAAACACCAGAATTGTTCAGTAGTCTTCATATTGAAGACACTTTATCTACATTTAAAACTGATTTCACCGACTGTACCAAAATGCCATATCCACCGTAATGCCAAACAGCATTTCCACATACTAAGTATCTTAATTCAATTCATCTGAAGTACTCAAACCCCTAAGAAAGGAGCCTAAAAAGTCTTCCTGATTGAATGAGTGCTTAGTGTTATACTAGTCTAAATTACTACATCTTCTGATAAGCTGCCCTCCAGCTGTTTTGTAGAATTAAATCCTACATATCATGTTTCTTGTAAAAGGTCATAGAAGATGTATATGCCATGAGTCAAACAGAATTAACAGCAAATCTAAGGGAAAATGGAAACCAAGTTTAAAATAATGAACCAATATAGTCTAGTTCGTTCATTTCAGAGCGCCTGTTATAGCAGAGTATTTGCTTGTATGTTTGTTTGCAAGTATCTGAAAGTTTCTGTATGAATATATATATACATGCTATATAAATCTGTCCCAGTTTAAGTTACAAAATCATTTTTTAAACCCAGATATACAGTCACATACTATAGTCTACTTCTTACCTTTCCAGGTATGAAGCAACAGAGGTTAGAATCCACATACTTCATGAAAGTCATATTTAACAGAGAGAGTCTCGTTTCTACAGCAGCAAGGATGTCCGCATGACGAGCTAATGAATGGTTTCTTCTTTCTGACTCCCGTCTAGAAGACAGATCGTTAAGTGACACTGATTTAACAGTGAGTCAACAAAATGAAACTGTAACAATCACTCTGATTTCACCCTTTTTTAAGGTTGACCCTTAAAGGGTTTCACCCTTTTTTTGATATTTGAAAATGCTAGCAATAACATACTATATTTTCTTTGATAAAATTTGCTCTCTAAGTAATTACTACATCTTATGTGATCCATAAACTCTATATGTAATTTAGGACTATTTAAAAAACAATCTTTCAGTATTAACTCGCAGTAGACCCTGAATCAGTGTGAATATTTTTATCCTTTCATATTCCTACAGTTAGTACTTCAATGGAATTGACAGATTTAATGTATTATTAGTGCTTGCTGCAAAGTTTAGGTTGAGATATAAGCTCTTTTAACAAAGGCTCTCTACAGCAAATAGTGTTTAGTTTCTTCACTCTGACTAGAAAAGTCAGATAGGACACAGCAGCAACTGCACTTACTCATCAGAAAGAGGAGAAGAGACACTGACTAGCTCCCAGGAATGCGCACATGCCAAACCCTTCTCCCTGTTTAATCCATGACACTGAAAAAACTTGGTTGCCTTTTTTTTTTTTCCAAGCAGTCACTGAGAAATGTGGTGGGTTGACCCTGGCTGGATGTCAGGTGCCCACCAAAGCTTCTCTATCACTCCTCTCCAATTGGACAAGGGGAGAAAATATGACAAAAGGCTTGTGGGTTGAGGTCAGGACAGGGAGATCACTCACCAATTACCATAATGGGCAAGACAGACTCAACTTGGGGAAACTAATTTATTACCAATCAAATCAAAGAAAGGTAATGAGAAGTGAAACCAAATCTTAAAAATACCTTCCCCCAAACATCTCCCTTCTTTTCAGGCTTAACTCTACTCCTGAATTCTCTGCCTCCTCCCCACCAGCAGTACAAGGGGACAGGGGAATAGGGGTTGTGGTTAGTGCATCATCTGTTGCTTCTGTAGCTCCACCCTCCTCAGGGGGAAGGCTCCTCACACTCTTCTCCCACTCCAGAGTGGAGTCTCTCCTGTGGAAGACAGTCCTCCATAAATTTCTCCAACAGGAGTACCTCCTGCAGGCTGAAGTACTTCATTAATGACTTCAGCACAGGCCCCTTCCATAGGGTGTAGTCCTTCAGGAACAGACTGCTCCAGCATGGGTCCTTCCCAGGGTCACGTATCCTGCCACCAAACCTGCCATAGCATGGGCTCCTCTCTCCGCAAGTCCTGCCAGGAGCCTGCTCCAGTGCAGGCTTCCCATGGAGTCACACAAGCCTCCTCTGGGCACATCCACCTGCTCTGGCACAGGGTCCTCCCCTGGCTGCAGGCTGCTCCACTGTTAACTTCCTTGGGCTGCAGCGGGACAGCTGGCTTCACCACAGGCTGCAGGGGAATCTCTGCTCCAGTACCTGCAGCACCTCCTTCCCTCCTTCTCTGACCTTGGTGTCTGCAGAGTTGTTTCTCTCATTCTCACTCCTCTCTCCAGCTGCAATTGCTCTTGTGCAGTAACTTTTCCACCTTCTTTATGTTATCACAGAGGTGCTATCAGCACTGCTGACTGGCCTGGCCTTGGCTCTATCAGACATTAGGGATGCTTCTAGAAGCTCCTCACAGAAGCCACCCTGGTAGCCCCCCTGCTACTAAAACCTTTCCACGCAAAAACAATACAATAAATCATCAGTGAAGGCAGTTGGTCTTGAAAAGGAATGGTATTTATTCATTCCTGGGAGTCCTTGGCTGATTTGCCAGGAGAGTTGAGTAATATGGGAGCCACTCTTCTGTTAAAAATACCAGAGACGCTTTGCAATATTCCAGTTCGTTGTATACAACAACTTACATTAATCCACACCATTATTCTGTAATAAGATTTTAGGTTCAAAGTGCTTTTGGAAATAAATGAAATAAACCCAGATGTGACTCAAATTTTCAAAATATGTAAGTGGAATTAGCCAGCAAAAAATTATTTTTCAATGTTCTGCTTAAGTGTCTAGCACATTTAAAATTAACTACAGTTTTAACTGGTACGTACCTTGGAAGTTGAGCTTTAACTTGCTTTTGACACAAGTTGTGGTATCTTTCCACTTTCAGAAATCCCTGATTTAACATTCGCTGGCAAACCAAGTCCATGCGCTTACAAACCTGTATTTAAGAAAAAATTAAGGCTCGAGTCAGGCCACAAGTTACGTTTACTACTGTCTTATCTGTACTTGCTGGGTAGTAAAAGATTGCTTTTAACAGATTTGTCTCTATTTCAAGAAGGAGAAACTGCAGTTGAGCTTAGGGTATCACCATCTCTAGCAATGGTCATGATACTCCAGAAAGGAGCAGCTATGTTCCACATAGTTCACAAATTAATCTCCTGATATTGCCTCACAAGATCTGCCATCCACAGATAAGCAGACACCATTTCCCCTGATTTTAATGGAAGTTGCAAATGCCTAAGCCTGGCTTTTCAATTTGGTCTCCAGAGTGATTCTGGTGGATCAAGTTAATGTTTTGTTGGCTCAAAAAAGAAGCCTTTAAAACAAGAAATCACAATGGTTTTCTTTCAGCGTTTAAGGCTTATGTTTTTAAGGGCAGCCACAATCAAATTTTAAACCTTACCCAATAGTTCATGTGAAACAAGATCCCTTTTTGTATAAAAAAAAAAAGTCTTTTCTCTGTTTAACAGATTACTTTATTTGCTATGTTGGATGCCAACAGCTTCAATTTTTTCCCACAAATTTAGGGAGAAAGGACATGAATAGCTGCAGAAAAACTGCTAAATTTAAACCTTTACAAAGAAACCAGCTACAGGACAGCCAACTTGTGCAAAAGTTTAAAGCAACTGCTTTAAGATTTGTTCTGAAGATGCAAGAGCTTAGTGAACCAACTGTCCTTTGAAATGGTTTGGGGCTGGGTTTTTTTTTTTTTTTTATTCAAGAGGGCAACTCCCACTATGACCCCACTTCCCAATGGATTAGCTTTGCTATTTTTGTTTAAATAAATGCTCCTTCCCTCCATACACTACTTGATTTGTCACTTTAAAGTCCATGTAAGTTTATACCTTGAGGAAGATTCTCACTTCTCCCAGAAAAGCCTGCAATTATTTCCTGTTTATATAGAAGGTACTACTTAAAGAAGCTCTACTTTCTAGAGTCTTCCTCTAGTCACAGCCAGTTTAAGTTCTGTGAGTAAGAACTGACCATTTTCAAACAGATCTGTATCATCAGACCGTTAAGCAATTGCTGCTCATGAGTCTGAGCTCCTCTGTATTAGATCTTCCTTGTCAACAGTCAAAGGAAAAGGACCAGCCAGGCTAACTACAGAGGTACAGTCCCAGCACACTCTCCCCCATACCCACTGAATCAGCTAAATCATCTCCAGTGTATTAAAAAATAATGCTGGCCCTTCAACTCCAGCAAGGAAATGGTTACATTTCTTCTAAGACATCAGCTGCCTTCGGGATGCCTAGATCTGAGAGCATTTTTGAGCGCTAGACTTTACAGCTTACTTGTAGTTCTAATGCTACCGAAGCCCTGAGCTAGGAACCGGTACCCGTGCAAGGGCCACGTTACTTGTGCAATCGCTCAGCACAAGAGAAAACCAAATCTAGATGCATTATTAGCTAGGAAATCAGAGGAAGCACAGGAAGAGCTGCTTAGCCATGGCTGCACTGACATCTGGTGGCAACAAGGGCCTTTCAGGGCACTGGAACCTTCCCAAGACAGTAACTCACAATGGGTTACACCAACTGCACTGGATTTTTAAACTGGATTTTAAAAATTTTCCTCATTTGCTTACACTACGCAGCATGAAGATTTACTTGCTCCATTTTCTGGGTGTTATTTGCCTGTGTTTGTGTCAATAATCACTCTAGAACCCAAACACCAAACAGGTAACAGGTACCACCAGAAACCACAAGTGTTTGTCTGCAACTTATTTTACCAATCATCTGTCAATTCTCAGCTAGTTCCTGATGTTACCATTCAAACTGTACGGTACACGCATTTATAGGAACAATGTATCTCAGAGTGCAGAGTCAGCACTCATATGCAAAATTGCATTAGTACACTTAAGCGATCCTGTTAGTCCAAGACAGTCCAAGACTAGCTATTTGATGGAATATAAGTAAAAAATAAAATTTGCCCATATTTGTATTTGCAAGCTTTTGTGAATATTTTCTTACTCTACCCATAAAGGTGAAAGAGCCCAAGCTTCCTCAACCATCAAATCCAACCAGACATTGCGTTCAAATTTCAGTGTGGAGCACAGGTGGTTGCTTCTCAGCATGCTGCCTTACATGCAACAATAGCTTCTGTGAAAGAACTCATTTTCCACTTCATTTGTAAACAAGCTAAACTGACACAATCTGCTGGACAACTTCTACCAGCTTCCCTTTCCTCAAGCATGTCATATTTCTTCCAAGCTTCACTAACACAATCACTATCAAAACAGAGAGAAAAATATCCTAAAGTATTTGGAATCAATGTACGTTCTTTTTCTTACAGGCTACACAGATATCACATTTCATAATGTCTTTCTAGGGTAAAGCGTAAGTGACAAAATGTTGATGACTTCAGCAAGAAGCTTTAAAATAGAAATGCCTGCAAATAGATTTACTGAAACTGTGGGAAGATTAAAGCCATGTTGTCCAAAGGCTATCAGTCCTTATTTGTGCCGTGCAGAAAATAAGCACATTTGCTGCAGAATCTAAGACACTTCTGACGTGTCAGAATCCAAGATAACCTTCTCCTCAGAGCATTCATGGAAGGAGGCTGTGGATCATTTGTTTTTAATCACATTTGCTGTAACAATAGCCTGAATGGAAGTGCACTTCCAAGCTCAGACATGTGAGCAAAAAAAAAAAAAAGGAATATGAGAATTTCACTATTAGCTCACTCAGGCAAAAATTCCAGAGCTCCTGGAAATCATTTTAAAAAAATCACAGTAAAAGAAGTCTTCAAAAGCTGGAAGCTAGCTAGCCAGCCTCCGTAGCAGCATATATATTAGCCTGCAGCTGGCCGAAAACATTACAGCTTCAGACACAAGGATCTTTGGCTTCTCTGTGTTTTTCTGATGATGACATATCAGAGGAAGCAGGTGAAGTAAATACTCAGAAGGGCTGAAAGCAAAATGCCGCTGCTGCTTTTCCTCTCATTCACCCTATCTGAAGTTTGATAACTCAAGATTTGCACTGAGGCATAATTTCAGACAGGATTGCGTTCTGAATACCTATTGTTTAGTCTCCATTACTTTAGATCTACTTCACTGCTTAACCAGGAGGTGCTTCACTTATGCTTTTAAACGTAGTCACACCAGGAACAGCAGAAAGCATTATGCTCAGGAAAGCAAGTGCTTCTTTGCACAACGAGGGGCCCATGGTCTTGCCGTGCCTGATGCAGGAAGCATTCTTTACCTTGTCCTTTGGTGACAGAAAAAGAATTACAGATCTTACGACTTAGATTATGTTCCTCATTATGTTCTATTTAAACAATAGAGGTTCCTACCTCTATTGTGATGTGAAAACTTGCTGATGTTCTGTGTCCTCCCACCCAACCAACTCCTCAGTCTGCCTTCTTGTGCAGACTCTAGATCCAACACCAGTTCAACTCAGATTTTTTTGTTGTTGTTAGATCAAAGTGATCAGTTCAGGGAATCTACATTTTGTGTCTACATCTATATAATAAAACTTCATTTAGATTGATTGATGTCCTGGATCATACCTTCCTACCTTCCTCAAGATGTTTTATCCCAGGGAATACCACATTGTAAGGGGTAGATGAGGCTGCTTTTGGGCACGTTTTTAATGTGCCTAAGACCTAAGGAATTTAATCCCTGTCACTCATGTGGTCCTGCAAAGTATCTTTAGCAGAATACTACTCATTATAAGATACACTCATTCATCTTTGATAAGCAGTTCAAGAAAAATTTACTGCTTGTAAGCTGTAGAGCAGGAATATAGAAAAGCCTCCCAAGGCTACTCGTAGCCTTTAAAAATCTGGAAGTGGTGAAATTGCATTATGAATTTATTCCCAGGCATTGTTATTTTTAAAGGCACCATCAATTCTCTGCCAACAGCATCTGGAGTTATGTAAAACATCCAGTCTCTTCCTCTCAGTGAACTGCCAGAAGAACACCTTTACTTCTGCACAGCCATCCGAGACCTAGCTGGTCAAGCTCACGTGGTTATCAGCTACACTTCTGACTAGGTCAAACAAGAAGGGCTTTGGTTCTTTACGTTACTGACAGTTAACAAAGACAAGCGCGCTTTCTTCTCAGAAGAATGCTCATAATGCCGGGTGCTGTGGTTCATGCCTATAATCCCAGCACTTTGGGAGGGAGGCTGAGGCAGGAGGATCACTTGAGCCCAGGAGTTCAAGACCAGCCTGGGCAACATAGTGAGATCCACGTCTCTACAAAAAAATGTAAAAATTAGCTGGGCGTGTTGGTGCACACCTGTGG